>JACEGR010000552.1:0-248775 GCA_014170235.1 Listronotus bonariensis
CAATTACAGAGAAATTTACTAATATTCTTGAAGATGCGTGGTTAAAAACATTTTTTTTTTCATTGAAAAAAAAATTATACTGAGTAACCTTAAAATAAGCCATGTCCAACAACTTTATCTTTATAAACGAAAACATCTATTTTTTAACGAAAAGGTTTTCTTAATAAGCAGTCAAAATAATTCTAAAAAATGAAAGAGGACAAACTCCTTTATGCTTGTAATTTCCTTGCACTGCAAGGTCGCATCTGTCCGATCTGGAGATAGAGCGAAAAAACAAAGTTGATGGTCGTCGCCTTTTGTTGGGCCACCCTATATATTTTATTTATTTTAACCTAATTAAAATGTGCAAACTCTAAAACTTACCTCGGAAAAATATAAAACCCTAAAACTATTGTAAAATATCTTTATTAAATTTTGTTAACAATAGGTTATATGAATTATTATTCGTTTTTATCACAATACACATATATAAAAAAAAATTAAAAAAAACCTAAATATTTAACAGATTTTATTGCCAAAATAAATATATCCTAAAGTTTCTCATTTGAAAAATAAATGAAATATACTAAAAAATTGTTTGTCGTTGCTTCACAATATCGTACAGATGCAACAACATCGGTCGCCTGGTTCGCCACAGTAGCAACATCCTGGTCCGCAACCACATTCATCGTCATGGTGGTGATCATGATCATGGTGGTGATGGTGATGATCGTGATCGTGGTGATGGGGCATAGTTCTAATATTTCTAAAAATATATTATTTATGTAGTTATATTGTATTCCTAATACTTGACCTAAAAATAAATTGGATATGTGGGCGCATTCAGGAGAACTCAGTCGCTCAGCCCCTGGGTAAGCAAAGTGTCAAATTTGTCAAAATTTAACCAATAGGATGGCTTTATTTTGACAGTTTTGACATCCCGCTCACCCAGTGGTTAAGCCTGAATACTTCCAATGTCTACCGCAGCACTGCAGCGGTCAGAGTACTCGGGTGATCTGAGGTCAAATCCCCAACCAAGAAGACACTTTGAGATAGTAGATATTTAAAAAATAAGGTCTGGGTGACACTACCGCGTTTTTTAAAAAATGCGGTAAAATGCAAATATCGTATCTTTCAGTCCCTGGGCAACACTGACGGAGTAGGAGAAAAAATGGGTTAAACATCTAAAAATCTGACACCCACGGCACTCTGGTTCTTAGACATAGGCGTTCGTGAGCTGTCACAAAGATAAAAAAAAATTGAATAAATCATTAGGATCTTAAAAATGGTTAAAAATACAGAGCTGCTTAAATTGGGGCAAAGAGCAAATAGAAATAAAATTAGATAGATATTAGTAAAAACTTACCTTGTGTGCAAGGAGAAGGCTTGTTATCAAACTAAAAGTGTTGTTGTTTTAAATAGTAATACATTTTAACATAACTATATATGAGAATGATGGCAAATACTTAAGATATCTTATTTCCCAAAAATCAATCGATTTTGGTTTTTATCTTATCTTTTGTATTAGTTATTTAACATGAAACATAACTAACAAATTATGATTAATGTTTCTAAAAATATATAATGACAAGATAAGTTAGTTTTTATTTATTTTTTTATTTAAATTTCTGAGAAAAAGCGACGAGAGTACAAATATGCATTAAAGGGTCATAGATAGGGATGGCAAACTTTAAAAAACATATATATACATATATATATATATATAGGGCTAATATCGATTATACGATATATCGAAGAGCAATCTATCGATATTTGAGAGAGTAAAAATATCGATAAGGTATCTTATAATACATATTTTTTTTAAGAACTAGTGGGTAAATTAATACTGCATAATAGTAAAAATTACCTTAATACTTTATTTTTTTACATTTTTTAACATTTTTAAAAATTTAAGTAATAAAATCGTTTTTAAATTTTTGTCTCATTTATCCCAAATATCGAGAATATTCAATACTGATATATCGAGAAGTTAAATATCGATGAAGGTTATAGATATTTGATTTCCGATATATCGATATTTGAAAATTATCGATATATTGTTGCCATCCCTAGTTATAGGTCATAGAACATCAGTAATAAGGGGACGTCAATTAATAAGGTGATGTTCTTTAAACAACCTTTTAACCCCCTGATGATATTTGGAAAGGTTTTAAACTACCCCTCCCCCAACCCCTATTACTTAAATTGTTTTTATACAAAAAATAATATTATTTATTTGTTTTACAATATTATCTTTAGATAAAAGTATAATCTAATTTTATTTCAGAAAATAAATAAATATATTTTATTAATTTCAAATGTATACCTAGCAACAAAGAAACGGAAGAAATAATAAGTTTAAGTGCTGGTCAATTTTTTTAAGAGCATTTCTCAGCCAAGTTTTTTATCGACCTGGCAAAACAGCTCTATAAAGGTTCATGGTCAATTTGTCGTGTAGAGGTTTTTAATTTTGGATACGACAAGGTGTGTTTTATTATTAAAGTTTTAAAACATTGTACAGAAATGAAAGAGAGCTAAACTTCTTACTGCTTATTATTTCCTTGCACTGCAAGGCAGCATCCGTCGGAACATTGTCCAATCTGGCGATGAAGATTTTCACACTAGCCAAAGGTTTTTCTTAGGAGTTAATTGAGATCACTAACCGGACCGGTTTCGAACTATTTTGGTTTTCATCAGTACGGTATAGGCGATAACAAAAACTTTAAAAAATGTATTGTTATGGCCGACACCGTACTGTTGAGAACCAATCCCAAACAGCAAGCTGACGTCATTACGACATCATTTTTTAGTCATTTTGGTCATAAGACGTCATCAGACCAAAATTATGACGTCATTTTAACGTCATTTTACTGACGTGTTTTGACGTGGTTGGGGTGAAGTCTTTTCGATGTCATTTTTACAATTTTTAATAAAACATCGTGTCATTTAAGCTTCTGAAGACAAAAAGTATATGCGTCAATTTTTCTTCATCTTTGAGACGTCATGATGACGTCATTAACGGGACATCTTTTGTCTGTGACTTAGAAAGGTCATTTTAACGTCATTTTGTCATCATCTTATAACGTCTTTGTTGACTAAAAAGAGACGTCAATAAGACGTCAGCTTGCTGCTTGGGAAATAGTTCGAAACTGCGGTTGGTGATCTCAATTCGCTCTAAAAAACCCTTGGCAAGTGGGAAAATCTTCATTTCCAGATCGGACAGTGCTCCGACAGATGCGCCCTTGCAGTGCAAGGCAATCACACGCAGTAAGAAGTTTAATTCTTTTTTATTTTTGTTTTTATTGTTTTATTTTGTGGATCTGTGTTATAAATACAGATACTTTAATTTGAATTTTTTTAATACCGTTTTAAAAAATGAGTTAGTTCTGGTTAGTTAAAAAATATATAGGACTATAATAATCCTTTACTAATAGTACTTTCTTGGACTTGTCTCTATTTGTAATTTGTTAACATTTTGGTAATATGTATCTGGTTTATTATTAGGTAACTAATCATTGGTCGCTTAATAATAATTCGAGATACATACCAACCAAACTGTAAACAAATTATAAATATTGGCAATGAAAGCCCAAGAAGGTATTACTGGTAAAGGGTAATTACAAAATGTTATAGCTACATTCAAATTTTAGGTTTACAGTACATATTAATCAATGTTAAGTCCGGTACATTTGGGAACATTACATAAAAATACTTTATGCGACATCTGACTAACATACAGGGAAAGGTCCGGTGATGGCTTAGCGTTTAAGGCGTTAAATCGTTGAGCGCACAACGGATGTGAGGTGGATTCGAATCCTGCTCAGGCCAAATACTTATTTATAAGTTGGTCGGAAATTTAGTGGTTAGCTCAACACCAGACGGACAAAGTGCAAAATTTATCGACGCTGAAGGCCACCAAAGGACCAGGGCGCCAGAACACACTTTGCCGTGTCCTGCGCAACCGTAGACATGCGGACCCCACTCAGTTGGTAGGTTCAGTAGTGCCCCCTGGGTGGGGACGAGGTCTTAAGTTGTCGCTCATAGGACCGTGGTTCGGAACCCACGTTAAGCGGTAGGTCCCGTCAGGCTGACATCACCCAGACGTAAATGACAGGGCGCACAATAAGCCGAGCGGCTTCAGTGCATGGGTTATCCCGCCCTATTCTAATCTAATCTAATCTAACATACAGGAAAAAGACCTTGTTACCGAAATTTGGCAGTCGCATAATATGCAAATATAATATGTCTACAGTACATTTGATAAGAGGTTTAATATATCACGCGGTATGTTGCTTAACTACAGGAAATGTTTTTGTGTTTGCTGGGTTTGTACATGTTTTATTTATCTAAACTTATTTATTTTAATTTTTGTAGCACAGCCATTATATTGCAACAAAAATCATAGCCTCCTTTTTAAGATAAAGATATTCTTTCATAACTATGCATTTAATATTTATTTTAAAAAATTGGGTAAGTTTCTAAAACCTGCGGCAACTTCGATTTCAACGAAATTTGGTATACATGGGTTTTTGGGGCGCTGATCACGAATCTTTTTGGCGGAAACGCTATATTCCCCCTTCTTTTGCAAACAATTCTTGATTTAAAGCTAAAGTATCACACAATATTTGATTTTACCTTTTACTACGGTTTTTCTACGTTTTTACATTATTTTTGCATTAAATTGCGTAGCTTGTCTTTGATAATGCGGCAACCATACATACACATATAGGGCTTCATGGCACATTGGGATTAAAATGATTTAAAGTATAGCTATGCAATTTATTGCAAAAATAATGTTAAATACCTTTAAAAACCGGGGTTTTAAAAGGTGGAAATTAAAAATTATGTGCCACTTTAGCTTTAAATCAAGAATTGTGTGCAAAAGAAGGGGAATATAGGAAAAATAGAATTAGATTAAATTTCAAGTCTGATGACGATTATCTTAATAACGAAACGTTTCCGCCAAAAACTTTCATATTCGTGATCAGCGCTCCAAAAACCCCAATATACCAAATTTTGTTGAAATCGGAGTTGCCGCAAGTTTCTAGAAAATTACAAATAATTGTATATACTTACTTTTGTAGAAATAATACTATACTCTATTTCGTTGCAAGCGATAGTAATAAATAATTTAATTTTATGGCAATTCGCTTTCTGTGTTAGTCCGAGTATAAATATTTTTCTTCAAATCTACTTGTAATGTACTGATAAGGCATCATAATTTTAGGCTGGCAGACTCCGCTCTAATATTCGTCAACCTCTTGGGTCAAATACAAAGGAATAGAAGATGTTACCCGTATTTACGTGGGAAAAATGTGATAAAAACCTTGACAGTGGCGGTGCGCTTGAGTTTATTTTTGGGAACTTACCCTTTTTAAACAGTTTAGGTAAAATGAAAATCTTGTTTCTTTTATATGTGTAAAAAAATTATTTTAAAATTTATAGTATATCAATATTGTACAGTTGGTATAACTATAGTTAATAATAACTATTTTATTAAGAAAATAATCCACATTAAAAATGCATAGTCAAAAAATAATTATTTAAAATATAATCTATACCTAATTAAATATGCTACATAATCTACATCTAATTATTCACATTCTTCCATATCTGACATACTATCACTATACTTGAGTCATATGAGTCTACTTGTATAATTAGAGGTTCAACAGTTGTATCTACTATTATATCCAAAGACCACATTTTATTTTCTACTTCTAATACATGTTCGACACATTTTTTCCAGTTTTCTGGGAAGCATTAGATATGGCAATTTGAAATAGTTTTTTTATATCTACTAGTTTAAACGTAGTATTATTTCTGGCTACTTCACCTTTCACTTGTGCCCATATAAGTTCTATGGGGTTTACTTCGCAGTGATAATGCGTTTCTGCGGAGAAGCCATTTTTACAATACTGTAATACTTTGAACAACAAATTTATAATCCTTATTTCACGCAATTCTGTGTATTTCTACCTGTTCTTTGCACAGAGACTGGTGTGCCTGTGGTTTACAACCTTCTTACCGTCCCGAGACATTTTTATTGCTATCAGTTGCAACGAAATAGAGTATAAAACAGTATAAACTCCTTTTCAATTTCTTGGTCATCCAAATTTGTTATTACTAATAAATTTCAATACTTCCTATTAAATATATTTGCAAACTGTGAAATTTTAAAACCAGTTGATGAACTAAAAGAAATAATGACGAAATCAAAGGTAACTTGACCGTTTGTTTCAGTCGATGTCGCGTTTGCTGTTACATTGCATACATTGATATTTAGGTTTATTGCAGTTGGCATTGAAACAGAACACTAATTCAAAGTGTGAAAAAGCTTCGAAGTGTTAAAAAAGTTAATTTTTTAACACCTTATGTAGTGTACTAGAATAAAGTCTCAATTTGATATTGGATTGGGGCGCCAAAAATCTCGTTCAATTTAATGCATCCAAAACACAGTCATGTTCCTTGTCGCGAAAAAAATCATCAAACACTAATCCTTTGCTTATGAGTGGCCAGGTTTTGCAGAGCGAGAACACATTTAACCTTGTGGGCGTCACATTTGAGAATAACCTTAACTGGCATAAACACATTGTATCTATAACCACCGCGGCTTCAAAAAGCTTGGATTTCTTTTCCGAGCCAAAAGGTATTTTTCTCCTTCCAATTTATACACTTTGTATGTGTCCCAAATTCAACCCTCTCTGGAATATTGTTCTCATGTCTGGGGAATGGCATCCCCTACAACCCTCAGCATTCTTGACGCCATTCAAAGAAGGGCTGTTCGTCTTATTAATGATCCTTTGCTTACTCAAAGACTTCCTTATCTTGCCCATCGTCGAGCTGTGGGAGATCTATCGCTCTTCTATAGATACTTTTACGGATTCTGCTCCGACGAATTATCCAGTATAGTCCCTCCTCTTGCAGCTCCCAACAGAGAAACTCGTGGTGCCGCGCGTATGCATCCCTATACGGTTCAATTGGACAGGCCCCGAACTTCCCATTTCGTTCCTTCTTTTATCCCTAGAGTTTCTAGACTGTGGAATCTGCTGCCAGCGGAGGTCTTTCCTTCCCCCCAAATCTTCAAGTTTTTAAGTCCCGTATTAACAAACTCTGCTTAAGGCACCCACGGTACGTTAGTATTTAGGCTTTCAGCCATCGTGGATTGCCCAAAGATAAAAAAAATCTTCATGTTAACGATTAAAAAACTGAATTTTTTTGAACGGTGGTGGTAATTAGGTTACTTATTTTTCCATTTTGAACTACCTTTAATAACTAATAAAGAATTGGTTCACATCCTGTATCGTATCAGCACCCAGTCAAATCTTAAAGAAATAATCATCTATTTTAAAAATACAGATTTAAACAATGGCGGAACCATTTCTATCCGCTGAACCATTTAACATTTTTTAGACTGAGAACAATCAAATTTTATTCTTGTCAAGTTTCCATTGTTCTCGCGAAAACAATTACAGTCTTTGAGGGCGGATCTGGGTAAAAAAAATAACGGTTTAAAGAGTGTTTAGGTGTTTTCATTTTGTTTATGTTTCTATAAATTAGACCAATTTTCTGAATCATTTACTTGTGTTAAATAGGCAGTGGTGTGAATTAGAAAATCTCTTGGGATTTTGCAAGAGGTCATTGATGAGATAAGCACCAACTACACCCAGTGGCGGAGCTGGTTTGTGTATTACTTGTTTGGGCACCTAATGAAATTTTATCTTTTTTGACCCTTTTTCTGGTTTAGTCACCTCGACAAAAATGGATACTTATTTCGTCTTGTTTGGTGCCCTTAAGGTGGGCATAGAATTCTTAAGTGGATTTATAAAGTGTGTATTATTACCTTATTTTTTAAGTTTGTGATTGTCTATAAAATGGCGGCCCCAGCTTTCCGATATCTGTCAAAATAAAAAAGTTATGATGTAAATAAATTTTAAGTTTTAAGGGCATCATTAGGATCTCGAAGATGGTAAGAGAATACAGACAGGAAATAGATAAAGAAGACATTATCATTGCCACTTTTTCTGTGCTATAAAAATATGTCATTAAATTTAAGATCCGACGTTTCGTCTTTGGGCCACCATAATCAAGTTTGTTTTTTTAAGTAGGCGAAATATTTGGTTTTAAACTTAATTAACTTGTATTTTAAGTTTGAATCTAACTTGATGTCATACTTTACATTTATGCGACGTTTTAAACCATTAAACCATTAATCATTATTTCGCCATTAAAATTTACGATTTTTTTTACGATAAATAAAAATACATATTTATATATACAAGGGAAAAAAGCTCTAGGTTTTAGCTTCAGGCTTTGTTGACTTCCAACGCAAAGCGGAAGAAGAAAATAAACCGAAAGCTAAAAATCTAAAGGTTTTCTGTGATGGGAAAAACGACACCTTATTATTGAAAAACTATAATATTAAAGTCAGAAAATTATTCATGAAAAGTTTTCAACTGGTCGTCTGGTATATTTGAAACACAATTAGACCTTGCATTACTATGGAAACCCTTAAGAAAATTATTTAGTATCTGACAATGCAATTTTGTTATATGACGTATTGAAATTAAAAAGTTAAAAATAAAAGCGGTCGTTTAGTAGTTATTTGGAATATTATAAAGATAAAAAATAGCTGACTGGGCTCCTAATATAAGGTTTTTATGATAAAATATTCTAAAATTAAATATTTACCTTTACTTGCGTGTATGTATGTCCGGGAAAAAAGTACTCACTTTTTTCCCACGTAAGTAAGTATAATGTCAAATCCTTTTCCCGCCACGGAAAAACTCATTATTTTTATTTAGGTTATATAAAAAATTGAAAAAATATATATTAAAGATTGCAACCCCTAAACATAGGTTCAAGGGCTCCCGGTCAATATTATGTTATAATAATCTATTCATAAAATAAGTTCGTAACGAGGCTGCCAGACGTGAAATGATTCCTTGGACGCGCTTCAAAAATGTGAAACATTTTTGTATTTTTTTCACATTTTTGAGGCGCGTCTAAAGGATCTGTTCACGTCTGGCAGCCTTGTTAAGAATTTATTTTATGATTAGATTTTTACGAAAAAATTCTGATGGACGCCAGTTTAGGGGTTGCCTTTTGCCTTTTCTAAGTTTTTTTAATTTTTTATACAGGGTGATTCAAAAATCGCTCACGAAACTTAAGGGGGTGATTCTACTTGACAAAATAAGGGTAGAGCTTCATATACATTTTTTTCCAAAAGTCATTTTGGTTTTTTCGCCATATTGCATTTATTTTTAAACCAATCCAGTTGATATTTGGCACACAAATCGTTCTTAGCAGATTCTAAAATTTTAAGACAAAAGTACTTTTTTAAATACGGCCAGTTATATTATAATGATTTTTTTAATATTTAACACACCGTAGTTCAAAAACTAAGGCGTTTAGGACATATGTTTATATAAAGTTGTTTTTTATTTTCTGTTGTAGAATCGTTTGGTTAAGTTTGTCGGTTGAGTTACTGGACACCCTGTATGTATGTAGGTAATTTGATTGAAATTGATGAAAACTTTGATGTCTATTGGTGCCTAAACGGTGGGGTTTATCGACTTTAATGAAGAGTACCTTATTTTTTAAGTTTTTGATTGTCTATAAAATGGCGGCCCCAGCTTTGCGATATCTGTCAAAATGAAAGCTTATGATGTAGATAAATTTTAAGTTTTAGGTAAAGTGCCCTCTGGCGGTATTTAAAAAAGCACTTTTGTCTTAAAAATTTTAGAATCTGCAAAGCTCGATTTGTGTGCCAAATATCAAATGGATTGGTTAAAAAATAAATGCAATATGGCGAAAAAACCAAAATAAAAATTGTACTTGTCACGTGCCCACGTCTATTGTATGAGCAATAAGTTTTGGTATATCGGCTAGTAATGCACTATTAATGACCCATGTTTACATGCGGGTATTCACGTTAGACTATCTCTTTTCCTCAAATTGCCTATGTGTTATGTTATTTAGCTGATCCGGTATATTAGTCCACGCTACGCCATAGGCCACAGCATCATAGACCTAAAAACTACTATAACCTAAGCAGCAAGCTGACGTCATAATGAGGTCATTTTTGGTTATGTTATGTTTGTTTGGTAAAATTGTCAAAAAACGTCATTTTAATAACGTTTTTTGACGTCGTTTAAGTGACGTCTTTTCGATGTCATTTTTTCGTCATACTAGCCCATAAAAATCTAATGACGTCATGTTTAGAAAACCCGCCAGAAAAATGTTGTGACATTATATGATTTGTGTCAAAATCCAACCGAAATATCATATGACAGAAAAAAAAGACTAATAATTTTACAAAATTTAAATAGAAAAACTCCACAGATAGATGGCGTAATGGACAATAAACTACTACGTTTATTCAACATCTTTTATCGCCTACACCATACCGATGTGACCAAAATAGTTCGAGACCGGTCTGCGGTTGGTGATTTCAATTAGCTTTGAAAGAAATATCTTCGGCAAATGTAAAAATCTGCAACCCAGGTTGGACAGTGTCCCTTGAGAGGCGACCTTGCAGTGCAAGGAAATTGCAAGTAGTAAGGAGTTATTTCCTATTTCAATTTTCAAATTAAGTATCGTATCATTTTAGCTTTTAAAAAACAAGCATATGCGTCAATTTTTCGTCATCCTAAAGACGTTATTAACGGGACGTCTTTTGTCTGTGACTTGGGGAGGTCAATTTATCGTCATTTTGTTGTCACCTTATGACGTCTTTGCTGACCAAATGTGACCAAAAATGACTAAAAAAGACGTCAGCTTCCTGCTTGAGAAGGCTATAGCGGACATTAGGAACCTCTACGATATATTTTTTTATTTTTTGCAAATATAATATTCCAAACTAGAAGTAAGTGCAATAAAATACAACAAAGAAAGAAAGAAAGCGACACAATACAAGTTCTTACAATAAAAATCAATTTTCATGTAATAAATCTAAATCAGTATTCAATGGCAATAAAGAAATTACGAAATACAATTCGCTTATAGAAGATGTATGTGCTAACAGATGACATACATGAAATAAAATAAAATTAACGTGACTGAATGAAAGTAAAACTTTCTTAAAATTCAGATAGGCGCCTCCTTGCCGATTGCAACTAAAATTAACACTTCCTTGGGCATGATTGGATTTAAATAGGATCCAGCGGCGGAGATTACGGTCTATACCAGTGATAGATGGTATTTATTTGGGTACACGCCAAAATAAAATTAAAAGTACTAAAAACCAAAAAATTTTAAACAAGTAAACGTTTCGGTGGCAAATCTGCCACCGTTGTCAAGATAAATGGAATAAAACTAATAAAAATAAAAACTTACTATTATTTAGGCTTTAAAATTCACAATTTTTCTGTTTTTTTGGGAAATTCTGAAAACTTTGACATTAAATGTCAAAACATGTTTGTTTGGTTATAGTGTCATAGTGACATAGATAACTGGTTGCTGGTGTAATGATTGTTTATTTTACAAAAAGGTGAATAGTTAGTTAATTTTTAGTCTTCCTGAAGATACTTCAGTATCAAGCAAAGGCAACCAAGTGTTATTTAAATTAACTGAAATTGATGCTACACAATTATCTTTATTTAATAATATATACGCACTTTCTTTGATTTTGCGTTTTTTAGAACAAGTTTCCTTTGCTAAAATGCTCGAAGCATCCCAGTTTATTCTATGATTGTTATCAAATGCGTGTTGGCAGATTTTTGATTTATGAAATTCTGTGTTTTTAATGTATGATCTGTGTTCCTTTATGCGTTTGGCTAATGGTCTACAAGTTTCACCTATATAAAACTTATTGCATTCGCAAGGTATTTTATAAATGACATTTTTTGTATTTTCATTTAAGTTGTATGGTTTTGTTTTTGTTAATTGAGATCTGATTGTGTTTTGTGTTTTAAAGATTGTGCGAATATTAAATTTATGCCCTATTCGTTAAATTTTATTTGATAGTCCGGGAATGTATGGTAAAAATAAATTTGTAATAGGTCTATTTTGATTTTGTCTTATAACTGGAGTTTCAAATTCAAGGAAACAATTATTTATAAAATCAAGAGGATAATTATTTTGAATTAAAATATTTTTTAAATAATCTTTTTCAATATTTATATTTTAATTAGAACAAATGACTTTAATTCTATCAAATAGACTTTTTACAACTCCCTTTTAACCATTATTGGGTGATTTGAGTTAAAATTTAAGTATCTATTTATATGTGTAGGTTTTCTGTAGATTTTTGTTTCAAAATTGTTTAAATCTTTTTTATTAAAATGTCAAGAAATGGTAGTTGTGAGTTGTTTTCTTTTTCTAACGTAAACTTAATTGTTGGTTCTTGTGTATTAATGTGTGTTAAAAATTATTTAAACAGTGTTCGTCATGTTGGTATATAGAAAAAATGTCATCTATATATCTCTACCAAACTAAAGGTTTATATTGATAATTTTCTACAAAATTTGATTCAAAGTTTTCCATAAAAATATTACTTAATAAAGGTGATAAAGGTGAACCCATAGCCATGCCAGAGGTTTGTTTATAAAAATCAGTGTTATATTGAAAATATGTTGTTTTGACACAAAAAGTTAAAAGCTCAAGAATAGTGTTTATGCTTAATTTTGTTCTTTCGCCAAGATGGACATCATTTTCTAATTTATTTCTAACAATATTTAATGTTTTATTTACTGGGACCTTTGTGAATAAACTAACAACATCAAAACTTACCAGTGTATTATTTGGATCAATATCTATGTTTGATAATTTCTCTAAGAAATGTTTAGAATTTTTAATGTATGAATTAATTTATGTGTTGTTTACCAAAGGATCTAAAATGGTAAGTAAAAATTTTGCTAATGGATGTGTAGGTGAGTTTATACAACTTACTATAGGACGTAAAGGTATATTGGGTTTATGTATTTTTGGTACTCCGTAAAAATGTGGTGTTTTACTGTTGTGAGGTATCAGTTTAAATCTTTCATTATCTGTAAAAGAGTTTTTAAGTTTCTTTAACATATTATAAATTTGTCGTTCAATACATTCAGTAGGGTCATTGTTTATTTTTATGTAATTACCATCATTTAAAAGAGACATTATTATATCATCATATGTATTACAATAATAATATACCAGTGATGGCGAATCATTGGCACGCATGCCCAAGTTGGCACGGGAGGTAAAAATTGGGCACGCGATAATGTTGTAATTTTTTTCTTCCTTTAATATGAGTGGAAGTGAAAGAATATTTGAAGTCTTTTTTTGCTCTTAAAAATTTAGAATACTTATAAAAATGGAACGGCAGGCTATCTGCTATCGTCTGTATTTTAAGTTAAAAGTAAGTGGTGGCCTTTTTTTTGCTCTTCAAATTTTGTACAGGGTGGGAAAAATTTGGGGTTTTTATGGGTTATCTCAGTTATTACTGGAGTTATTAAAAAACTGATGTAGGTGGTTTGGGCTTAATTTTGAAGAAACCTAAAATGACGTAGTTAAAATTTTAATAAAATTATTTATCTAAGAGTTACGAGGGGAAATTGAAAAATTGACGTTTTTTATTTTACCTTATATATCCGTAAATACAAGAAATAGCAAAAAACCATAAAGACAATTTGTGTAGAGTTTTTACGTAGAATATACAGATAGTATTCGATTTTTATACCGGGTTGCGGCAAAAAGTTACAAAGCCAACTTGATGTTTTTCTTATGGAATACCCTGTATATTTTTTTCAGGGGCGGTCATAGGAGGGGGGCATGGGTACCATACGAAGTGACCGACTGCATAGTATAGAAAAAGATGACAGGCTTTGTTTCGACCAGAAAGTCGTCTGAGTATAGGCGGATCAGGATGGGCCTGATCGGAGCCGCGTCGTCGAGTAAATTAACTAATAATATTTGATAAACTCTTCTTATACTAAATGTGTGGTTTCTGAAAAAGCCAAATTCGTATAAATTGTCTTCCAACTTTTTAAATCAGGTAATATCCCCACATAACATTTTTTGCCGGCCATGTACATTTAATTTACTGGCATTGCCAACACTCTTTAATGGCAAGGTATTGGCAAAAAGGTATCAAAAAGACAGGAAAGTGGGCAATTGGCTGTTATTGGGCCACTTATTGCAGATACTGTGATGGCATCCATCATTAATAAGATATGATGAAAAAATGCGTTTTGGGTAATGGCATTTATCATTAAATAAGTATTGCAAGTTTTATAAGTTAAATGTCCCAAAAATTAAAGAACATATTTAGAATTTTGTAATTGAAAAAAAAGGAAAAAAATGCAGGAAAACTTTATCATTAAAAAAATTACATAATATAAATTTTTATGCAGTAACAATAAACCATACAAAATTAAAGGTATGTAATAAAATTAAAAAAAAAAGAAGGTAAATCAAAAGAAAACACGTTAAAATAGAAAGTATTAAACGGACACTTACATTTAATTTTTGGATCCAAAACATAGGGAGAAATATTTTAAAGGAGTTAAATGTCAAAAAAACACTATATTAATATATAATATTTTTTATTAACACGTCTTTAAAACTTTTAACAAGGCAACCTCCTTATTTCATATAATTTTTTTAAGTAACTACAAGCTTAAAAGGTTGTAAACAAAATGTTTACAACTCCTATAACAGTCTACTTGAATAACTCGCCTTCTCGACTAGACATCACCAATCAATCACACAACACACACTAATTAGATAATGAATACACTTAATTATGTCTATTAAAAAACTCTTTTCTTTAAAAAAGAAAGTAAAAAGCTAGAAAACCACGAAGAAAACAAAGAGGATCTTTCGGAAAACGATTGCACAAAGCGGACAAAAGCGATATACGAATAACTTTCCTATGTGAAATCTAAAACTATCATAAAATATAGGGTGTTCCATTTTAATAAATATAGCTTTGATACATACGTCGCACTTTTTTTGAGACATCCTCTGTATAAACTAAAATAATTTTATACTGTGACCATTTTAGTTTTTTTTTAAAACTCTATGTTTATCCAACTACAGACCGTGTCGATATGGTGGGCCACCCTGTACACACAACTGACTTTTGTGTAAGCTTAATATTTTCTTTAAATTAAGCAAGTAAAAATGCAGCTTTTCTATCCCTTGTTTTGTTTTCCTATGTTGCCTCGTTTTCCAAAAAAAAAAAATATTTACCAGAATTAACAAATTTTATTAAATTAAATTTTTGTCTTAATTTTTCCCATATTTCCTTGGTGAGCCAATCAATTCAATAAGGTACAAAATTATTTCAAAAGATAAAAAAATCCTCCACCAAAATCCAAAAATCAAAATTGCACTTAATTCAGGAGCCTACATTTTTCGTTGGAAACATTGGTTGCTGATTCGTTTTAGGTGCTGCTCGAGACGCCACTGGACTTCATTAAATTGAATTAAGTTTAAATCAAATTAGGTACCCTTTTAGTGCTAGAGATAATGGCACTTCCAAGTTAATAAAACATAAACATCAGATGTGAAATAATTAGGATATTAATTAAAACCGATTTTTTTTAACATTAAATACCTGAGCTGTATCCTGTACCTTGTAAAAATGGGTCTTGGGACTTGTAATTTAGATTTAAATTTTTCCTTTTAATTTCCTGTACAATATTTTGTAACATTTGGTATAATGAGTTATAAATTATTATTTTGTAATTCTTTTAAGTGCCTAAAAAATTACTTAAATAATAAAATCTGCCGCCTTTGGCTTTGGTGGGGAGGGTTTCAACTTGGCTTCCAACCCCTTGAATACGCCTATGTTTTCAATATTTCAAATTTCAGCTCCTCCGTACGACGATGCATTGTACGTCCGAGACGCCCGAGGTCGTCATCTAATTCCACATAAGTATAAGTACATAAGTATCTAATTACAAATTAATTAATATTGAGTGTAATTGGCCCATATAACATTTTTGCCGGCAAGGCATTGGCAAAAGGTATCAAAAGACATCAAAATGGGCAATTGGCCGTTATTGGGCCACGTGTTGCAGAAAATATGATGGCATCCATCATTAATAAGTTATGATGAAAAAAATGCGTTTAGAATGATGGCATCCATCAATAATAAGTTATGCTGAAAAAATACATTTAGGATGATGGCATCCATCATTAAAAAGGTTTTGGCAAAAATATGCCTATTAGATGATGGCATTACATTATTTTTTCCTAATGACAATAAAATGCATTTTTTGCCGTCGCTAACCAGAACTAACCATAAGAGATACAATAAAAATACTAAAAAAATCATATTACTGAACAACTTCTGCATTTAACTTTTTCTTGTATCTCTTATGGTTTTTCCAAAATTATAGTATTTAATTTTATATGGGACACCCTGTACATAAACACACATTATGCATGTGCATTATTTATGCACATTTTAGTTCCCTGGACGGTAAAAAATGCATTTTATTGTCATTAGAGGAAAAAATAATGTAATGCCCTCATCTAAAAGGCATATTTTTGCCAAAACCTTTTTAATGATGGATGCCATCATCCTAAATGCATTTTTTCAGCATAACCTATTGATAATGGATGCCATCATCCTAAACGCATTTTTTCATTATAACTTATTAATGATGGATGCCATCACATTTACTGCAATACGTGGCCCAATAACGGCCAATTGCCCATTTTGATGTCTTTTTGATACCTTTTTGCCAATGCCTTGCCGGCAAAAATGTTATATGGGTTATAAATTATTATTTTGTAATTCTTTGAAGTGCCTAAAAAATTACTTAAATAATAAAATCATCCGCCTTTGGCTTTTGTGGGGAGGGTTTCAGCCTGACTTCCAACCCACCTTCCAACCCCTTGAATACGCCTGTTTTCAACATTTCAAATTTCAAATCCCCCGTACGACGATGCATTGTACGTCCGAGACGCCCCATTCAAACTCGGTCGTCATCTACTTCCACATAAGTACATAAGTATCTAATTACCAATTAATTAATATTGAGTGTTAATTATTAGGACTGTGCATGTATGCGTAATAATTATTCCATATCTGCAAATTTGTTCATTTTGTCACAACAAGCATGCGGGGATGTAGCTCAGTGGTAGAGCGTTCGCTTTGCATGTGAAAGGCCCCGGGTTCGATCCCCGGCATCTCCAAATTTTTTTTAAATAAAGTTATTTTTTTATTAACATTCATTATTCGTTATTTTTTTTAAATAACTAAATGTAAAAATTTAAAGTTTAAATATTAGCGATTCAACTAAGGAGCACTCAAACAGCTGATAAAAATGGGTCTCTAGATTGATCTAGATCCCATTTGGCGAAGAAGATTTACAGAAATTACCTGATTAGGCATTTTACAGGCGAATTGATAAACTTAAACACCTAACAAGCTATAGACTATTTTTTTTTATTTTTATTACATTCATCTAATAAATCAAAAAAATATTAAAAATCATGTCATTATGCATTTGCAACAATGCCAAGTCGCTTAATTTTAATTTTCAATTACTTAGTTTTTTTTTTTTTTTTGACGTTTACTAATATTTTCTATTAGAAGTAAGTTAACAGGGCTGAGCACGAGCACACTTAATCTCTATACCTACTACGAGCAGCACCGCAGCAGTTCCTTCGGTGGCAATGATATTTAGTAGAGGCGTGCGGTGAAATTTTAAGTAAGGGAAACAATTTTTAAAAACTTACCCATGTAATGTAATTCGATTTTACGATCCCTTTTCGCAAATTCGTCAATGTTGTTAATTAACTTTTTCTATTTAAAAAAATCATTTTAGAGGGTGATGTTATGTATTTTTGTTTTAGGAAAAGCACCGCTGCCCTAGCTTCCACGGACTGCACGCTATTAATACGTAGGGTGTTCGAAAAGTTTTGGGATATACGTACATTTATTTGATTTTTTCAAAATAGTTTTCACCACATTGCATACACTTTTCCATTATAACCAACCAGTCACTGAAAATAGCTTTCCACTTTTCATTTGAAATTTCAGCGCATATTTTATCCCAGGCCTCCAGTATCGCGTCTTCAGTTTTAAACTTTTGTTCGTTCAGTTGGCTCTTGACAAAAGGAAACAATCCAAAGTCACACGGCGCCAAGTCGGGGCTATAAGGCGGATGTTCCAAAAGTCTGAAGCCTGCATCTGTCAAAAATTGACTGGTAAGTTCAGCTCGATGAGGTGGGGCATTGTCATGATGAAGTTACCAGCTAGCGAGTTGCGAGTTTGGGCAAATCACTCTTAACTTTTCTATAACTTTTGAAAGGCATACTGTAGTGTACCAGAGAGCATTTACGGTCTTTTGTTCTCGAAGCACAACACGTTCAATTATTCCTCTTAAACCAAAAAAACAACTATCATTATTTTTTTACAAGTCTTGATTTGCGAACTTCGGTCGGCGTTTCTTCACCTTCGAGAACCCATATCTTATTCTGTTGTTTAGTTCGAACGTCGTAATAATAAAGATAAGTTTCATCTCCGGTGACGATCGACACTATGTCTTTAGATTTACCCTCCTGAAATTTGGACATCATTTTTTTACACCAATTCACTCTTTGTGCCTGCTGCTCGGGGGTTAACTTGTGTGGAACCCAAAGAGTACACATTTTTCTAAAACCCAAGTGCTCATGTATGATCGTGTGTAATGTTGCTAAACTTATGTTCAATGTCTCTTCTAACTGTCGATAGGTAATTCGTCAGTTTGTTTCTATAGCTTTTGGACGGCAGATATGTTTTCTGGGGTAACTACTTCACACGGTTGACCTGAGCGTGAGGCGTCTTCAGCAAAAACGAACCCCGCTGAAATTGTTTGTACCATCTGTATATGATCGCACGAGATGGGCAGTCATCACCAAGTATAGGCTTCATTTCTTCTAAACACTGTTCTTGAGATAACCCACGTAAAGTTGTATTTCAAAATAGCACGGCACTCGATAGTCGTCCACGACGCCATTGCGCTGAAATCGCTGGACACGAACTGGCGTAAAACTGATAGTTTACTAATAACTATGTAGGACTACGACATTTCATGACATGTACAAACAAAAAACATTAATGTTACTTTCCTGCGCCGTTTAGTTACAAAGTATCTCAAAACTTACTGAACACCCTACGTATTTAGGCAACTAAATAACCTCATACTAATGCTGCTCTCCATAGGTAAACGGCTGTAAGTTGGGATTATACAGGGTGAGACGATTTTTTTTCAGTTTGTGTAAGCATTCTTGATAGAGCTGCCAAATTGGACATTTTGCTTTGACTGTTTGATTTCTTTATCTTTTTTCTACAAAAAAAGGTATATGTACCTTATTTGAATCAATATCTTGTACCGAACTTTATCAAATCGCATTATAAATACATGCAAACAGGGTGCGTTTTTTTTTAAATGGCTACATTTTCTAAACGAAGACAAATATCAAAAAAAGTACTATAAAACCCGGGGAGAATATAACATATACAACCTTTTCATATGTAATAAAAATTAGAGTTACTTAATAAAATCACCTTAAAAATGGTAAAATTAGTAAAATAGTGATTATTATGATGATGGTGATTAAAACTAATGTACCTATTCTCAAATTCTTCTTCTATACACTCTTTTTATCCCTGGTTCTGCACATGCAAATAGCCAAGCGTTAGGTTATTGAGCGCACAACCGACGTGAGGTGGGTTCGCATCCTGCCTGCCGGCGGTTAGCTCAACAACAGACGGCTAATAGCCAGCAAGGACCAAAGCGCCGGAACAAACTTTGCCGTGTCCTGCGCAACCGTAGTCATGCGGACCCCATTCAGTTGGTAGGTTTAGTAGTGTCCCCTGGGTGGGGACAAGGTCTTAAGTTGTCGCCCATAGGACTGTGGTTCGGAACCCACGTTAGCTGTAGGTCCCGTCTGGCTGACATCACCCAGACGTAAAAGACAGGCCGCACAATAAGCCGAGCGGCTTCAGTGCATGCCCATATTACATTTTTGCCGGCAGGCATTGGCAAAAAGGTATCAAAAAGACATCAAAATGGGCAATTGGCCGTTATTAGGCCACGTGTTGCAGAAAATGTGATGGCATCCATCATTAATAAGTTATGATGAAAAAAATGCGTTTAGGATGATGGCATCCATCATTAATAAGTTATGCTGAAAAAAATGCATTTAGGATGATGGCATCCATCATTAAAAAGGTTTTGGCAAAAATATGCCTTTTAGATGATGGCATTACATTATTTTTTCCTAATGACAATAAAATGCATTTTTACCGTCCAGGGAACTAAAATGTGCATAAATAATGCACATGCATAATGTGTGTTTATGTACAGGGTGTCCCATATAAAATTAAATACTATAATTTTGGAAAAACCATAAGAGATACAAGAAAAGTTAAATGCAGAAGTTGTTCAGTGAAATGTATTTTTTAGTATTTTTATTGTATCTCTTATGGTTTTCCAAAATAATAGTATTTAATTTTATATGGGACACCCTGTACATAAACACACATTATGCTTGTTCATTATTTATGCACATGTTAGTTCCCTGGACGGTAAAAATGCATTTTATTGTCATAAGGAAAAAAATAATGTAATGCCATCATCTAAAATGCATATTTTTGCCAAAACCTTTTTAATGATGGATGCCATCATCCTAAATGCATTTTTTCAGCATAACTTATTAATGATGGATGCCATCATCCTAAACGCATTTTTTCCTCATAACTTATTAATGATGAATGTCATCACATTTTCTGCAACACTTGGCCTAATAACGGCCAATTGCCCATTTTGATGTCTTTTGATACCTTTTGCCAATGCCTTGCCGGCAAAAAATGTTATATGGGTGGGTTATCCCGGCCCTATTCTAATCTAATAGCCAAACTTAAATTCTTATTGGTGCGGGCAAAATAAATTATCTCTCTTCAGCAATCACCGGAATATTGCAACGAAAGAAAGAAGAAAGTAAATGTGAAAGTAAGACCTAGAAGAATGTATTCGTCATAACGACTCCGAATCTTTTATTTTGTTGAAGATATAATATGTTATTGTCAAGGCCAAATGTCTAGGCTACGATTGGAACATATTTATACAGTGGTTGCGCTTTTCGATTTTTTGATATTGTTGGTTTTTAATTTCACTGTCACTTTTGATTGCCTTGCCTTAAGCCGTCGTTGCGAAATTGTCTGGTATTATAAAGCGAAATCTGATTTTAAAAAAGTAGTATTAAGATTAGACAGGCTATTTTTAATTATGAGCTAAAAGAAAAGTTTTAAAATTTAGACAAAAGGTTAGGTAGTAATTTTAATAAACAAATAATCTTTCATTATCGAGTTTACAGTAAAGTTGCTTTTTGATGTATTTTTACTTATTGTTTTGGAAATTTTTAATAATTTAAATAATAGCACTTATTAACAAGGGTGGTCCAAATTAAAAACCTATACAGGGTGTCTCTAAAAAATGGCTGAGTACTCCTGAATGCGCCCATTATGTAATTGTAGGTTTACATCGGACATTTATACGCGCATTTAGTGTGACGTCACACGACGTTGACGTTTTTCTACCCTCAAGAATATTCCTATTAGAGGCAGTCTTGCCGCTTAGCTGTGCAAACAATCGCATGCTAAAAAAGCAATAAACTTTAGCTCTGCATAATCATAGTGGTCAGCAGGACCAAAAGCGATAGATTATACTCTTGTCATATTTCTGTATCATGCGCTTTTTCACACTGCCATAAAGGCTGACTCTGGAGGCAGATTTTTAAGGCTTTAAATGGAATCCAAATAAATCCCTCTACCCCCTCACCTCACCATAAAACAAACAAAGGTTTCTGGAAAATATACTTTATTTTTCAAATTTGTTACATTAGTGGCACTATTTAAGATATTTTATATTATTTTAACTTTCATCACGAATTCCCATAATAAAAATCTATTGTTTGGATTTCTTGCCTGCGTCGTGACGTCAGAACTAAATGCACGAATTGCATGATATTTATGTCAGGCAGAAATGTAAACAATAAAAAATTTCTACCAGGCATAAATTTTTGACCGTTTACATTAGCTAGAATTGTCTGTCTAACATAAATATCATGCAATAAATGTTAGATGTAAACCTACCATAACAGGCTGAAAAAACAAAGAGGAGAGAATATAGAAGAGTTTGCGGTTAAAAGCAAGACAAAATATATTGTTTTTAGGTTTTTTATTCTTTTCATTGGTCGCATTTACAAGTACTCAGCCGCTTAACCGCTGGTGGTTGAGCGGAGTGTCAAAACTGAAAAAAATCCGCTATCCCATTGGTTTAATTTGACAATTTTGACAAACTCGCTTACCTAGAAGGCCGCTCTGAGTATTCCTAAATGCGCCCATTGTAATTTGTTCTTAGCGGTATGCGCAGCTATTTTTATTGATTCACTTTTGGTGACGTCAGCTATTGGACAAGTTTGTTAGCAGCTATAAACCGGGGTATACACGGTCATGCAAACCTGAAACTTTGATACACACGATTTAGATGTACCGGTCAGTTCTGCGTCAGTTTTGGCAGCTGGTAGCGTGATCAACTGAAACATAAGCGTGATTTAGCGAAAAGGTTTTTTTTTTATTTTTGTCAATGTATTAATTACTTTTAACTTGCCAAAAGCATAGATAACCTTGGTACATATGTATAAAATCACGCAATACATATTCCTAGCGCCAAAGAGCCATTTTGTTAATTCAAAACTAACAATATAACCCCATAAACGACGCCCCTAAACTGGAACGTTAACTGACGTGCCATACACATGCACAAGTTTACAGGACGCGCGCCACGAAAAATCAAACTCGAAGATCGAGTCGCATGCCAAGCCAGATGTGGCAGTTTTTTAATACACACGGTCAAATTTGCGCGCGAGCTTTGGCTTTTTGACAGATGTGACAGTTTTGCATGACCGTGTATACCCGGTTAAGACAGAAAAAGTTAGAAAAATATGCCTTTAGTTAAAAGTGAATGATTTTGGAGATATAGGATATAGGGTGTCAAAAGTTCAATCGGTTTTTGTTTTTTTGTAAATAATTGTTAATTATTATAGAAGTATTGCCACAATATTTAGCTAAAAGTGTTTTCGGAAAATGAATTTAAAAATAAAACTATTTCTTTATTTTTAAGTTTAGAGGGTGCCACGTGCGGTATCTTGCAGTTATACAGGAGTCCTACTGGAAACTGCCGCGATCGATTTCTCGAAAAGTACGCTTTGGAATATTTTGAAAATTTGGTAACATTATAAAGTCATAGGGGGACATACAACTAAAATATTTTGACAGCTCTACCACTTCCTGGTTATACCGAAAGTTCCTTATTTTATATGGAATACCCTATATATTATTTATTTTTTAGATTCTGCGTAAAATTCTAAACATAATATATGTATAATGTTCTATACCTAAGTCCAACTGTAGTTTGAGTTATTTTAAATTTTATATTAAAAATGACGTTTGCAAGCCATTACATAACTATCAATTTCTTCTAAACAATATCCTTTAATATGAGTTGAGGTTGGGTTGCTCGTAGAGAAAGAACTACTTTAGCAGATTGTATTGATATTTTCACAATTAATAAATACAAAGTGGTCGAAAATATTCGGTAAAAATTATTACAGCAAAAACCTTAACAGTCATTTTTTGTTAAATGGAAACCACTATCTTTTTACCATTTTCTATTAAGCATTAAAAATAAGGATGGGTTTGTATAAGGATCTCTATTCCAAAGATTTGTAGTTTTTGAAATATTAGGAATTTATTATTTATCTATTCTAACTATGCTTTTAAGTACGACTTCGTTTGGTTTCTAGTTGGTCTTGACAACAAAATGTGGCGTCACAGCCAACTACCCCGTAGCTACTCGTACTTAAATGCATTGTTAGAATAGATAAATATTTAATCGTTATTATTTTGAAAACTATAAATTTTAGGAATAGACAGCCCTCATTTTTAATGCCTAATAGAATAAGGTAATAAAAGATATTGGTTTCCATTTCAAAAATTGACTTTTATAGGTTTTGTCGTAATATTTTTATCGATTATTTTTACTACTCTGTATTTAATAATTTTGAAAATATCGATACAGTCTACTAAAGAAGTCCTTTCTTTACAAGAAACCCAACCTAATTCATATAAAAGGCTTTTGTTTAACAGAAATTGATGATATGTAATGGCTTGTAAACGTCATTTTTGACATAAAATTTAAAATAAGATAAAAATATAAAAATAATTATTAATAGGGTATTTTTTTAAATAAGAAAGTTGACATTTACTTCCGGTACAACCGGAAGAGGTAGAGACTGATAAAATATTTTAGTTGTATGGCCGCCACTGACTTTATAATGTTCCTCAATTTTTAAAATTTTCAAAGTGTACTTTTCGAGAAAATATCGCGGCTGTTCCCGGTGGGACACCCTGTATAAACCCAAATAACTTTTCAGGGCCAAACTGTGATTTACTTTTAGATAAAAATTCATATTTTTAACATGTTTTACCTAAAAAAGAGTATACGTAGTAAAAGTTGATTTAAGCAGCCGTATTTGAGATATCTAGATTTAAAAAATTACTTCCTGTACGGCCAGATATAAACTATACAGGGTTTTTAAGAATAGCATGCTAATCTATGAGAGTGTGATTCGTAAGATTCGTTAGGTGATTTTTTTTAAACTTTAACACTCCCTGTATCTTAAAAAATAAGCCATATTTAGGACATAGGTTTATTCAAGGGTTTATTTTATTTTCTTCTTAAAATCGCCTTAGGACTCACACTTTTCATGATCAGCATTTTATTCTAAAACACCCTGTATAGATTAGATCTGGCCAAACAGAGAGTTTTTTTTTTTTTTAATCCAGAGATATTAAAAATGGATGCCTAAATCAACTTTTACCATGTATACCTTTTAGGTAAAATATGTTAAAAAATAAGAATTTTTATCTAAATGTTAAATAAAAAGTGTCTCAAAAACGTTATTATTTATAAAAAAACTAAAAGCAGAATAAACTTTTTACACATTTCCAACATTATCCTCTTTTAGACTGAAGTAAAGTTAGGTTAGATCCTTATATTTGAGGCGTTGAGAGCCAGAGCGGACCATCCACAATCTAAAAATGTATTTTAACGAGTATTTTCAATGCCATAAAACTTATTTATCAAAGCCAAAGTAGGTTAAGAATTAGTCTAGGATAGTGGTAGCTTATTAATTCCACTTTAGCTCTGATAAACAAGTTTTATGCTATCGAAAAATACGCGTTAAAGTACATTTTTAATTGTGGGTTGGTCCGCTCTGTCTCTCAACACCTCATTTTAGCCTTAAGAATTTGTTAAAGCATTTTTGTCACACCTTGTAGATACCAAAATGCTATAGTCGTTTAAAGAAAAGTTCAAGGAGAGTTAGTACAAAACTTTGTTATAAAAGCACCTAGATTTTTTTTTATCTTTGGATAAACCACGAAGGCTGAAAAGCCTAAATACTAACGTACCGTGGTTGTCTTAAGCGAGGTAAGAGGGAGTTTGTTGACACGGGACTTAAATACTTGAAGATTTGGGGGGAAAGACCTCCGCGGGCAGCAGCTTCCACAATCTAGAAACTCTAGGGATAAAAGAACGAACAAAGTGGGAAGTTCGGGGCTTGTCCAGTTGGACCGTATAGGGATGCATACGCGCGGAACCACGAGTTTCTCTGTTGGGAACCGTGAGTGAAGGAACTATACTGGGCAAAGAGCAGAAGCCATGGAAGTACCTATAAAAAGCGATAAATCCCCTACAGCCCGACGATGGGCAAGAGAGGGAAGCCTTTCTGTAAGTGAAGGATCATTAATGAGACGAATAGCTCTTCTTTGAATAGAATCAAGAATGCCAAGGGTTGTGGAGGACCCCATGCCCCAGATATGAGAACAATATTCCAAGGGAGGTCGGATTTGGGACACATATAAAGTGTATAAATTAAAAGGGAGAAATACTTTTTGGCTCGAAAGAGAAATCCAAGCTTTTTGAGGCTGCCGTGGCTATAGAAACAATGTCTTTATGCCAGTTAAGGTTACTTTCAAATGTGACGCCCACAAGATTGAAGGTGTCTTTGCTCTGTAAAAGTTGGCCGCTCATAAGTAGAGGATGAGTATTTGATGACTCTTTTCGCGACAAGGAACATGATTGTGTTTTGGATGCATTAAAATGGAATAGATTTCTTAGAATCAAATTTTAGCAAAACATCTGCAACGCCTAGTGACATGTCTGATAAACAAATATAACCAAAAAAAAACGAAACTTAACAACAATATTTTATTAAATAACATATAAATAATATTCCCCCTACGTAAGTCAGTCAGTTTAGAGACAGAAATTATAAATTTATTATTAAGGTAAAATAGTTATTTATTAGATAAGTGAGTTATATTACATATAAGTCACGCAAGAAAAGTTTAACTCTCGAGCCCGAAGGGCGAGAGAGGTAATTTTCTTAAGTGACTTATATGTAATAACTCACGTGTCTAATACAAAATTTTATCCAACACTTTCGTATAAATCGTTTTTAATATCGAAAATAATTTGAAAACGTCATCCATTATTTGTTACTTGTCATTGTCAACACCAGCAACAAAATTTTGTATTTTTTGGAAAGCAAGCTTGTTTGGTTGTAATGCATTTTGTTGGTAACTACGGGTTTGTTTAGTAAACAACTTTGTAGACAAACATAAAAATGCTTTGCGAAATGGAAAATTGTGAAGTTCCTGCGGAAATTTTGGAAGAAGCTGCGGTAGCGACATGCAGTTTAATTCCAGAGAAGTCAAAACTAACGTACAATAAAGAATTTGAAGATTTTGAAGCATGGAGGAAAAGGCGAGGAGTTGGTACTATAAATGAAGATGTTATTATGGCTTACTTTCTGTTTTTATCGAAAAAGTTGCTCCCTCATCAATGTGGACCAAGTATTCAATGATAAAAACGACCTTAAAAGTATATAAGAACGTGGATATAGGGAGGTATGGAAAAGTTGTCGCTTATTTGAAGAGCAATTCAAGAAATTTCAAACCGAAAAAGGCAAAAATTCTGGAGAGGCAATACATCGAAAAATTTTTGGCTGAGGCACCTGACGACGAGCACTTAATGTCAAAGGTATGAATTTAATTTAGTTTCTGGTATTAAATATTTATCTGTTCGGATTTTTATAGGTTGCATTGATATTGGGAATCGCTGGTGCATGCCGTTGTGACGAACTAACTCGCTTAAGTATTGAAGATATAGTAGATAAAGGCCAGTACATATATGTTTCTATACCTGATACCAAGACGAACAAATCGAGAAGCTTTACAATTTTAAAAGAAGGATTTTTGGTAAATGTGCTTGAATTATTTAGAAAATATGTGTCCCTAAGGCCAGAGAACACGCCTCACAAAAGATTTTTTGTCAACTTTCAAAAAGGCAAATGCACTAGGCAATGCGTGGGAATAAATAAAATTTCGAAAATTCCGAGAGTAGTTGCTCATTATCTGCAACTACCTGATGAAATCTTATATAGTGGTCATAGCATGCGGCGTTCTTCAGCGACACTTCTAGTCAACGCTGGGGCCGATATCACCAACCTTAAACGCCATGGCGGGTGGAAGTCTTCTACCGTGGCAGAAGGATATTTAGAAGATTGCATCTCTAACAAGTTTGAGATTGCAAGACGAATACAGGGTGAAGAGCGCACCAAGGCAAGTACTAGTGCTGAAAGACTTCCTGAAGAACACTCCGCACAATGTAACGTTGTCCAAGATAAATCTAATATAACAATTACTGTTAATATAAACACGAATAAATTGTAGTATAATATATTAGTTGTTTTATGTTATTTTTTTAATTGTGAAATGTTGGAAGTATTAAAGAATTAGTATAAGTCACTAGTGAGCTAAAGTCTATAATTCACTAGTGAGCTAAAGGGTACTTTAGCTCACTAGTGACTTATAGTACACTTTATATCCTCAAAATCTGATCAATTATGTAGATATTATATGTAAGTGTTGGATAAAAAGTATATATTTTGTAAACCATCTACCCCCACAAAAAAAATCATGTATTTTCTTTACAAAAAAGTGAATATAAAAAAAGCGATTATATGATCTTATTTAAGAAAGAAATTTTTGAAGATATCTCTTTATATCGCACTGCCAAGGTTTAACAAAACAAAAGTTTTATATAAAAAAAATAAACACTAAATTCTTCTCTTTTTAAATAACATATGATTGGTAAGCGGCTAACCAAGGTATGACGTTCGCCCAATCTGGAAACTGATTTAAAAATCCCAAAAATGCTGGAGTTTTCTGAATCCTGCCTTCGTGGACGTATCTTGCTCCTATTGCAAAATCTACGATTGGCCCTGTATGTACATTAGATATTTCCATGGTAAAGTCAAAAGTCAAAGGTGTACCTAAAATTTTAATACTGGTTTAATCATCTAATATTTTAATTTTATTGTGTTTTCTAACTACATTAGAAAACTTTTTTCTTATGTTTTTATATAAAAAAAAATCGTTTCTATAAACATATGTCCGAACTTTTTTTTAATCTTTGAACAATCCACGAAGGCTGAAAGCCTAAATACTAACGTACCGTGGGTGTCTTAAGCAGGGTAAGAGGAAGTTTGTTAACACGGGACTTAAAAACTTGAAGATTTGGGAGGAAAGGAAAGACCTCCGCTGGCAGTAGGTTCCACAGTCTAGAAACTCTAGGGATAAAAGAACGAACGAAATGGGAAGTTCGGGGCCTGTCCAATTGGACCGTATAGGGATGCATACGTGCGGCACCACGAGTTTCTCTGTTGGGAGCTGCAAGAGGAGGGACTATACTGGACAATTCGTCGGAGCAAAAGCCGTAAAAGTATCTATAGAAGAGAGATAGATCTCCCACAGCTCGACGATGGGCAAGAGAAGGAAGTCTTTGAGTAAGTAAAGGATCATTAATAAGACGAATAGCCCTTCTTTGAATGGCATCAAGAATGCTGAGGGTTGTTTTATTTCTGAGATACAGGGCGTTAAGGTAAAAAAAGGCTGCATTTTATAAATATCCTAAAAATACGTTGATTGATTACGTTAAATTTTAACATAGTATCACGCATGAAAACCTTTACCTACATTAAGATTATTGGGTCCAAAGGGTCTCAATGGGCACCACGGCCATTATTATTATAAAAAATTACCAAGTTGCCTTTTTATGGATTTTTTTCCGGTTAAGCAATTAAAAACGCAACTTTTTGATCTTTTGTATTTTCTTGGTATCTAGCTTCAAGTGTCCCATTATACAGGGTGTTTCTTAATTGCGATAACATAATTTAAGAGCGCATGCATGAGCCATTTTGGATGAGATGAAAGGAAAATTAATTGTCAAAAAAACTAGTTCAATTGTTTAGGGCTAAATGACAGAAAAAAATAATAAAAATAATTTTGTCCAAAACTAATTTATTTTTTTATTTAAAGTATAACTTGATATACATCGTTAAAAACTTTATAAAAAGGCGTTTTTAAAAATGTCATCCATTACCAAGGACCAAAATAAACTTGGTTCTCGGACAACACCCTAATGTGTTCCAGGCTGAAATTGTAACCATAGAACAATGTGCTAGGGAAATTATCAGAAGGAATTATGTGGATAAAACCATAGTAATTTACTCGGACAGCCAGGCAGCCATCAGGGCGATCAGGTATTGCAAAATCAGCTCTAAGCTGGTGCGGGACTGTGTAGTTGCCCTGGAAGAGGTGGGTGCGTCCAACAAGCTAACCATTGCCTGGGTACCAGGACACGAAGGCAATGAGAAAGGAGAAAGCTGATAAATTGGCAAAGAAGGGGGCTGGCAGGACGATGGTTGGTCCCGAGCCCTACTGCGGTATTCCGTCATGCCAAGTAAGGTCATCTATTAGATCATGGATTATGAGGGAATCCCAAGATTGGTAGACAAGAACACCAGGACAGCGTCAAGCGAAAGTATTTATCAAGGCTTACTCGCCGCAATCTACGAAAGACCTTCTGAATTACAACCGGAAGGCAGTAAGAATAATAGTGGGTCAATTAACAGGTTATTGCAGACTGAATAAACACCTGGAAATCATGGACCTGCTAGAAGGAAACCTATGCAGGTTCTGCCAGGAGGAGGAAGAAACCGCAGAACATGTATGGTGCTTCTGTAAAGCCCTTTGTCGTCTGCGGTTTGCAAAGCTGGGTGAAGAAAAACCTAAAGCGGCAAGATTTATCAAGGAGCCGGTTTCAAGCTTGTAGAGTCTGATTAAAAAGACCAGCTTGGACAGCGTGTTCTAACCTATGGACGGAGGACACACAATAAACCTAAGCAGGTTGCAGTGATAGAGGATATACAATCCACCTCCTAATCTAATCTAATCTAATCTAATGGTTTCCATTTAAAAAATGCAATTTTATGTCGTAGCTCAAAAACGAAGTACTACATTAAATATCGGATTTTACCTTTTTATTAAGAAGGTAATTATCTGCAAGTTTTCTATGTTTACTTTTTTTCTATTTCAAATAATAACTGAGATACAGAGAAAAAAAACGTGAAAAACAAAACGTTTTTTTCCAAAATATCTAGTAATGATTTTTTTGAACGAGACAAAAAGTGATTTAAACTAAGCTCTAAAAACTACAATTCTTTTCTCATTTAACCATCTCTGTAGCTGCACCGGTTTTCGAGATCCCTGTAATAAAAATTGAAAAAACTCACCCTGTATATGGAAGGTATAAGAAGGCGTCAAAGTAAAAAAATATCTTTTCTTAGATTATTTTTGATATGATTAAAGAAAACCTGTTAAAATATTAAGATAAGTATTAGTAATTGTAAATGTATTATTAAAGGGTACATCTAGACAAACCAAAATTGAATTCAAAGTTTCCTAAAGAACTCCTACATAAAGAAACAAGACTAATTAATAAAATAACTTTTATTTTAAAGACGGCAGCTAAAAACGAAAAAAGTTTAAGAGGCACTCCCACTTTATAAACATAATTATTTCTACTCTAAAAAAGCAATACTACTTTTTGCAAAAACAAGAGGCGACATTTTTTTCGTTAAAAATAAAGACGTAAATTTTCTTACCATCGCCTTTGCCCAGTTGGTACAATATTACATATATTGGGCGTTCTTGAAATGTAAGTACAATAGGTTTCACTGTATTCATTAAAGATGTGCTGATAAATTTTGTATTTGGTTTTGGAGTTAGGTAAAATATTAACTTATCAGGTCCTAAAAAATTGTATGTCTTAAAAACAATGTGTATTAGGGTGTCCGTTATTTCCCAAATCGATTTTTTAGCTATCGCCCTTGAACTTTTAGTTTATAGCCTAAAAAAATATATCCAATGTAAAAATGTGTTTAATTCCTAATTTAAACCGTGCCGAAATCATGTTGCTTTTCCCATTTGAATAACATGGGATTTTTGGACTTTTTTCCTTTTATTTTTTTATCTCAGACAAAAATAAATAGAAAAATCTACTCATCGCAGATTCTAATGGAAAATTTAACGCTCTACAAAAAAGTCCTCCTACGAATTTTCGATTAAGTAACTCCTTTAAGAGTTATTTACTGTCAAACGTAGAGTTAAGATTGAGTTGTGGCCATACTCTGGAATATACTGGAATTTAATAGCAAACCGGCATGTTTTAAATAAAAGACTCTGTATATTACATCACTAATCAATAGATATTTTTACGAGCTTTAAAAAATACCAAATTTTGTATGTCTATCTCTTGTAGTTTTGTAAATATGGCTATCCAAATCTAAAAAACAATGGATAAAGAGGATGCCGTAGCACGTTAAATTAGGTAAAACGCGATTCGCTGCCGTTTTTAAATAATTGTTTTGAGAAAAGTTGTACATAGAAAAGTTTCTTAAAATAATCCATAGATTATCGGAAAGTTAATTGATTTTTGGTAATGGTAATAATCAACACATTAAATTTCCCAAAATTACAAAACCGTTAAAATAACCAACTTTCCGATAATCTTTGGGTCATTTTAAGAAACTTTTCAATATACAACTTTTTCTCAAACAAATATTTAAAAAACGGCAGCGAATCGCGTTTTAGCTCATTTAACGTGCTACGGCATCCCCATAAGGTGTTTATTTTATCTTCGACAGTAAAGTTAGTGCTTATAGCTTAGAGCTGAAGATATAATGGAATTTTCTTTCTATTTTTTTTTCTGGCTTGATTTCTGTAATTTTCTTTTATTTGAAAATTCTTGGGAATAAAAGTCCTGATGAAGGCTAATTTGCCGAAACGTCAATATTTGGAAAATATATGTGTGACTTTTTGAAAACAAAATTTGACAAGGGTTTTATTCTGGACTTTTATTTCTAAGTTTTTTCAAATAAAAGTTTATTGGGAATTTAACATAATTTTCAGATTTGAATGCCAATATTTTTTAAACTAAGGGAGATAGACATATCAAATGTTGTATTTTCTTAAAGCTCTTTAAAATATCTATTTATTGGATATGTAATATACAAAGTGTTTTATTTAAAATATGCCGGTTTAGTATTAAATTCCCGAGGATGGCCTCAGCTCAATCTTAACTTAACACACTCTTAAAAGAGTGACTTAATCGAAAATTCGTAGGAAAACTTCTTTGTAGAGCGTTTTTTCCATCAGAATATGCGATGAGTTGATATTTTATCCATTTTTGTCGGAGAAAAAAAAATGGGATTTTGGACATTTTTCTTTTATTGGAGAATTGGGAATGTCCAAAAATCCCATATTTTTTTTTATCTTTGGACAGATCACGAAGGCTTAAAGCCTAAATACTAACGTACCGTGGGTGTCTTAAGCGAGGTAAGAGGGAGTTTGTTGACACGGGACTTGAATTCTTGAAGATTTGGGGGAAGGGAAGACCTCCGCGGGCAGCAGGTTCCACAATCTAGAAACTCTAGGGATAAAAGAACGAACAAAGTGAGAAGTTCGGGGCCTGTCCAGTTGGACCGTATAGGGATGCATACGCGCGGAACCACGAGTTTCTCTGTTGGGAACCATGAGTGGAAGAACTATACTGGACAATTCTTCAGAGCAGAAGCCATGGAAGTACCTATAAAAAGCGATAAATCCCCACAGCCCGACTATGGGCAAGAGAGGGAAGCCTTTCTGTAAGTGAAGGATCATTAATGAGACGAATAGCTCTTCTTTGAATAGAATCAAGAATGCTTGGGGTTGTGGGGGACGCCATGCCCCAGATATGGGAACAATATTCCAAGGGAGGTCGGATTTGGGACACATATAATGTGTATAAATTAGAATCGGAAAAATACTTTTTGGCTCGAAAGAGAAATCTAAGCTTTTTGAAGCTGCCGTGGCTATAGATACAATGTGTTTATTCCAGTTAAGGTTACTTTCAAATGTGACGCCCACCAGATTGAAGGTGTCTTTGCTCTGTAAAACTTGGCCGCTCATAAGTAAAGGATGAGTATTTAATGACTCTTTTCGCGACAAGGAACATGATTGTGTTTTGGATGCATTAAAATGTACGAGATTTTTGGCGCCCCAATCCAATATTAAATTAAGATCCTGCGAAAGAGATATCTGCATCGCTCTGCGCCTGTTTTCCAACTCAGGTTTAGTGATGGGTTTAGGAACCTGAAAACTGGAGTGAAGGGTACTATCGTCGGCGAAACTATGAATGGAATTAGTTGTGGACAAGAGAAGGTCGTTGATGTGAAGAAGAAACAATGTTGGTGCCAGAACTGAGCCCTGAGGGACTTCAGCATTTACTTGGTGAAAGCTTGAAGAATGGCCGTCCACAATAACTGATATACGACGATCAGATAGATAACTAGAGAGCCAAGTACAGAGTTTAGTTGAAAGACCATAGGAGGAAAGTTTATTAAGAAGTGCGTCATGCCAGACTTGGTCGAAAGCTTTAGATATATCAAGAGCAACGATCTGGGACTCACCTAGGAACTCAAGAGACTTATTCCAACAGTGTGATACGAAGGAAAGAAGATCTGCTGTAGATCTTTTGTGGCGAAATCCATACTGCCTGTCTTGCAAAATTTTGTGTTTTTCTAAGTATTTAAGAATATGTGAGTTAATTAATTTTTCCATTACTTTATTATTTTATTTAAATAGGAAAAGCAACATGATTTCGACACGGTTTTTTTACATTTTTACATTGGATATATTTTTTAGGCCATAAACTAAAAGTTCAAGGGGCGATCGCTAAAAAAAATCGATTTGGAAAATAACAGACACCCTAATGTGCATATAATGGTTTATTTTTAGTTCTAAACAATCCTGTACATACCTGAAATTTGAACCTTATATTTAATTTGTGTCGGAGATAATTGTTCCTTCGAAACCACTGAAAATTTTAGCGTTTCATTCTCAGGAAATACTGGTTCACTGGTAGGTATCCAGGTACCATATTGGCTAAAGCAGATAACAATAAAAAATGGAGTGTAAATTGTTAGTCCTGAGACTGAGATTTTTGTGTATTGAATAAAAGTTTTAATAGATACAAGTATGGCACAAATACCGGGTGTCAACGAATCGATTAGACGTGCCATAACTCCTGGAGTATAAGACATATAACAATGTGACTTCGCCTACTTCCGGTTTAACCGGAAATGGCTCTGATTTTGAAATTTTAAATGGAACACCCTGAATATTCTATCATTTTTGGATTACTGAGATAAATCTAAATGGGAATTTGACTTTTTTTTTTAGTTGTTATGACTACTTAATTTTTAAAAGCCAATTGTAATATTGCATCTAGGTGACCATGATTCTTAATAATGTCCTTATTTATATTGTTAACGTCGCGACCCTTAAATCTTAATTTACTCGCGACCCAATTAACGTAGAACCCTTTATGACGTCTTAAAATTTAGCTCTGATAAATCCCTATCTAACTCCCAAACCTTAATCCAAACCCTCTGTAAATAAAATTTTCCCAACGGTTTTCCCGCGGAGGGACGCTCTTTCTGGACCATTTTTTCCAGTAATTAATTTATATTGGCTTTATTTAAAGCCCTAGGAAGCCAAATGAGATATCAAAATATAGGTTTTTCCTAGATCTATTAGTATAAAAATTAAAAAGAAAAATCTATTCGATAGTTTTCCCATAATAAAGGTTTTTCCAAAATATTTAAAAACGTTTGCGTGACACAGAATTTGGCGACCCGTGAATTTTTCGATCAGTGAATGATTCATGGGTACGCCTCCTAATGATTCATGCAAATTGCCTGATTTCAATATTTTGACATGTTTGTATTAATTATAAAAATTCTAATTAATTAAACTGGGGTTTTTGATTGTTAAAAGGTCGGTCATGTTGGGGACTTTTAATTTACAAGAAAGCAGACCGATGTGAGCGCTCTGCTTGAAATCCCATATAAAAATGCAGTGGTTTGGGGTTAAAATTTTTATTTTTAATTATTGCAAAGCCTATTTGCAACACCATCCACCTATACTAAGGCCGCGTTCCAAATTATGCTTACAGCGCTCATAGTGTACCAACACGAAGTCCGATTCGTGCTTTCCACGCTTACCGTTAGCGTTGTGGAAGCTACACCCTAGTGCTGACAAACGCTATAAGTTCAACACAGCTACGTCATTCACAACCAAATGTTTACATACAAAAGCACCGACTTGCCATGTATTTTTTTTCCATGGGATTTTTTTATCTATGGACAAACCGCGAAGACTAAAAGCCTAAATACTAACGTACCATGGGTATTTTAAGCAAGGCAAGAGGGAGCTTGTTGACACGGGACTTAAATACTTAAAGATTTGAGGGGAAAGGAAAGACCTCCACGGGCAGCGGGTTCCACATTCTAAAAACTCTAGGGATAAAAGAACGAACAACGTGGAAAGTTTGAGGCCTGTCCAGTCGGACCGTATAGGAATGCATACGCGCGGAACTACGAGTTTCTCTATTGGGAACCGTGAGTGGAAGAACTATACTGGACAATTCTTCAGAGCAGAAGCCATGAAAGTACCTATAAAAAAGCGATAAATCCTCCACAGCCCGACGATGGGCAAGGGAGGGAAGCCTTTCTGTAAGTGAAGGATCATCATTGAGACGAATAGCTCTTCTTTGACTAGAATCAAGAATGCTTAGGGTTGTGGGGGACGCCATGCCCCAGATATGAGAACAATATTCCAAGGGAGGTCGGATTTGGGGCACATATAAAGTGTATAAATTAGAAGGGAAAAATACTTTTTGGCTCGAAAGAGAAATCCAAGCTTTTTTGAAGCTGCCGTGGCTATAGATACAATGTGTTTATGCCAGTTAAGGTTACTTTCAAATGTGACGCCCACAAGATTGAAGGTGTCTTTGCTCTGTAAAACTTGGCCGCTCATAAGTAGAGGATGAGTATTTGGTGACTCTTTTCGCGACAAGGAACATGATTGTGTTTTGGATGCATTAAAATGGACGAGATTTTCGGCGCCCCAATCCAATATTAAATTAAGATCCTGCGAAAGAGATATCTACATCGCTCTGTTTGTGTTTGTGATTTCAAGCAACCAAAATAAAATGTATCTATCGTCACTTTCCTCGTATAATTTTGATATATCTTATATTCTAGGAGTTATGACTTGTATAATAAATTCGTTAATACCCGGTATAAACAGGAATCTGGCTGTAACTTTTTAATTACCTTCTGCAACCAAATCATAATACATTTTTGTGCCAAACAACATTAACTTACAGTTTTTACAGTTTTAGCATGAATCAATGGCAGCCCACACAAAGTATACTGTTGGCAATTTTCTTCTATTGATTGAGCGCTACTTATTTCCTTAACATAAGATTTTAAAATTCCTGGTGAATTTCTATCCATATTAAGCATATAAATACCAGAATCTGATTTGATTATACCTGTTTCATTAAAGAATTCTCTCTTGGCATGCTGCAAAAAAAAAGTAAATTATAGAATTAAACAATATGAGCTAGATAGCTTATTGGGTTTTTAAACAAAGTCTGTAGGGATAGAAGGGGAGAAAGCAAGTACTCCTTCAACCCATCAACACACGGAGCAAGAAAGGAAAAAAATCTATTAGTGTTTTCTTTCCCACATTCTGCTATATCTAGTAGGTTTATGCTCGAAGCTTTCCAAAAATATACCCCGTTTAAAATGTAATGGTAGGTTTACATCTGACATTTTGGACTCTTAGTTTGCCCTCCGGACAGTGCGGACGTGCGTAGAGGACTACAAAGTTCTTCCCGGAGTGGCGGTTAGAGGTGCCGTACGGACGTTTTCACCTTCGGGGATCAAGGAAAGATTCTTCTGGATCTAAGCGCTGTGAGCGAAGATTCCTATAAGCTGATGGTATCCTGTTTGGTGGTGAACACGAGGTATTTCTTAAATGGCGGGAAATAGATGGGCGTGCCATGGGAACTGTTAGTAGTGAAAGTGAAGGTTACACGTAACACCAGTCGCAGGTCTTGGTTTGACAGCCGACAATTTAAGCATTGCATCGATTGTAGAATTATTTTTGTTTCCTTTTTGGAATTTCTGAGAGCTACGAGCTCGATTATCCAGATTTTCCACCGACGAAGCCCTGGAAAGCATAGTCCGGAAGAGGGAGAGTGGTGGATTGGACCTGAAGGGACCAAAACCAAGAAAAAAATAGAGAGAAGGAAAGATTCACGCTAAATTGACGGCATCTTTCTTCTGGATCTAAGCGCTGTGACCGAAGATTCCTATTAGCTGATGGTATCCTGTTTGATGGTGAACACGAGGTATTTCTTAAATGGCGGGAAATAGATGGACGTGCCATGGGAACTGTCAGTAGTGAAAGTAAAGGTTATACGTAACACCAGTCGCAGGTCTTGGTTTGACAGCCGCCAATTTATGCATTGCATCGATTGTATAATTATTTTTGTTTTCGTTTTGGAATTTCTGGGAGCTACAAGCTCGATTATCCAGATTTTCCGCCGACGAAGCCCTGGAAAGCATAGAAAGGGGAGAGTGGTGGATTGGACCTGAAGGGACCAAAACCAAGAAAAAAAATAGAATAGAATACATCTGACATTTATTGCATGATATTTATGTCAGACAGACAATTCTGGCTAATGTAAACGGTCAAAAGGTTAGGTCTGATAGAATTTTTTTTTATTGTTTTCATTTCTTTCTAACATAAATTTAATAATAACAGTTGCACAGAAAGCAAGAACATCGCAAAATATTTTAAACATGACTTGGTAGGTCTCTTTACTGCAGTAATTCTGTAGTAAATAATAAAACTAAATGACACATATATGTAGCTAAATTATATTTAATCAACAATTTTATACTTACCACAAGCCAATGTCTTTGCGGTTTGGGTGCATCTGGGTTTCCACTATAAGGAAATCCGATTGGTGTGTAGAGAATTGCAAAGAATGCCACAAAGACGGCTGTCAGAGCCAAGAAATACCAAACGGCACGTCGTAATAAATTTGTCAAAACGGTCTAAAAAAATATCCTAATCACATCGTTATAAAAGACTTAAGCTGAATTTATAGATTGACGTTTACGTTACCGATCGCGGTGTGACTTTTCGGTTTCTGATATGGTATATGAGAACGGTAAACAGAAACTATAACTTGACAGATAAAAAGTTGTTGTTTTATCTTCTAACTGAAAACGTCAAACGGAAACACAAACGTCAATCTATAAATTCAGCTTAAAGGTTGCTCCAAAAATTTACCAGATGCTTATGTAAGGAATAGTGAAAAATATAATAATCCTACAAACATTTTTTCACATATTGAGTTCCCCTTTTTCTCCCAATTGGATAAGTAGATTTCAACCAAGATTTACTTTTCTCAGGGATCCGTCTGCATGTTTAGAGGTTCTGCAGACTGAAGGTCTATAGTATCATACTGCTGGTTTATTGTACTCACACCAGTACCCTGGTTGCTTGAAAAAGGCGGTATAGGTAGGCAGGGTATTTATCGTACAACAGGGGCGGCTGGTGCATAAAGCTGCATTGCTGCAGATCCACCAGAATTTTTAAGCTGCTTGGTATTTTTTCATAACATTAAATTCCATTCATCATTTTACAAATAAAATATTAAATATCCATTAAAACAAAACTAAAATAACCAGTTTCCGGCCGAGAACTCTAGTATAGTAGGCACACGCATCTTCACCCAGTGACGACGCATCATAGATTACTGCGCAGTGGACCATCTTAAATAATTTTCAGTCTCTCGCGACGTTATTGCATTGACTAAACTGAGCGACTCTTATCGGTGCGCCGCACGATTGTTTTAATCTCCTCTATGCCGAATACACTTGTCGTTGGGCAAAATTCAGCTGCTAAAATACGTAAATTTTGGTTATTGTTGTGCGGCATTCGCGGTAGCACTTTACAGGTTATTTAGACATTTTTTATATCGCGCATGTGGAAGTCGACAAGCTTATATTTTTTATTCGTATTTGGTTGTGTGTTAGTGTTTATAGACAATGGATGTGGTGCATAATTTAGTGAACGTTAAACGATTTTTTAAATATTCATATGAAGAGAAACTTGAACTAAAAACTAGTGGTAGACCGTTACCGGACATCGTGATTGAAGTAACCTGTGTTAGCAGAGGAAAACCCTATACGCGTCATTTCAATAGAGATATTTATTCCCGGAATGACAGGATTTGTGGATGTAATAGGAAAAAAGCCCTTTTTTGCTTTCCATGTGTACTTTTGCTTTTTGCAGGCGAAGAGAGTAGTTCACCACTTTTAAAATTTTTAATACAAAATAATTTTAAAAGCACTTTCAAAGCGACAAAAAATGTGCTAGATATTTTAATAACTACTCCTACGTCAACATCAGAGGCTGAAAGGTGTTTCTCTACACTTAAGCGAATAAAGACCTTCCTTCGAAATACCATGTCACAAGATCGTTTAACTGCATTGGCCATGCTTTCCATTGAAAGAAGACTTTATATCTGTCTGTCTTTTGTAATCCAATACCTCACACTCTGACAGAATGTGGGCAACTGTTTCGTTTTCTGCTTCACATAATCTGCAGTTCAAATCTCCGTTGTCTGCTTTTTGTTCAGATGTTCTTTCACTGGAGCATGTCCAGTGAGGAATCTGTGATTGTTTTTAGCTGATTCCTAGTCATCCAAAGTTGTTCTTTGGCTCTTTTTGCGCATGGTCCTCTGATGTATGTTTTTCTATGCATATGTTGAGGAAGCCTGTCCCAGTGCAATCTTTATCCAGTTTTGTATCGCACTTTGGAAGATACTCGTGGGAACCAACGTTAGTTTATATTTATAAGGTTGCGACACATCCTCAACTTTTAGGCGGTTCGAGGTCGGGGACGCAAGGAAAGACACTCCACGAAGAAAAGTTGGCAAGACTGGGTAAAATCAAAGCTGATGATCAATCCAGTGCGTCTAGAATTTGCGCATTTCATTTTGCATTGTTTTGGAAGTGATATTTGTTTAAAAATGTAATTCCAAATGTTTTTTATTTAAAGTAAAATAATTTACAACTTAATAATAATTAAAAACTGTTGTGTAAACGATTGTTCTACTCATACAATAAACTGTATATCTCCGGCACTGAACAACATGGCCGAAAAATGGGAGATGTGACGTCATAGCATGTGAAAGCAATATGGCCGAATGTCGCGACCCTATATTATAGACCGGCTTTGGTCGGAACTCCAAGCATTGGTTCTGGCCTGATATATATTGTGGCTGACCACTTTCTTGCCAGTTCGTCTGCATTTTGGCTTCCTCGGATTTCGCCAATGACATAACATAATGGACCGACCCAAGCGATCGCTTATTGATGCCAGAGCAGTGCGAGAGAGATGGAGCTAATTACGGCAGAAACCTAAATTTATATTTGTTTACCGTTAGAAAGCAGTTGATTTTAAAAGTAATTTCTTGTGTGGTAAAGTTAATTGTGATCAAAATGTATGACTATAGTTATTCAATTTGGTTCACTTATGTGCAGCTATAAATTGCTCTGCAAGGTGGAAAAAAGGCGACACTACGAAATTCCACAGGTAGGCACCACAAAAAGGCATATTGTTTAGATAATATTTTCATTGTTATGTTTAAGTAGATACAATTTATTATTTGTTATTTACTGGTGTTATAAGTTCAATAAAAAACTTTTCAAAAACTCTAATTTTTTTTTAATTCATTATTTTTTATAGCTACTTTAACACAAAATATACGTTTAAATCATAAAAACTACATTGGACAAAGGATAAACAATGTTTTCCATATATAAAAACATATTTAAATTAAAAATTGAAGTAAGCGGTATCTTATAAAAACACCCAAGAATAGTAACAAAAATAACTTTACAAGAATTATGTACTAAATAATATGTATATAATGAACTAAAAATTCATTAATCTATTTATAAAAAGTCGAAAAAGTTTAACAAAGAAGCACAATGTTCTGAAAATATACTTTAAACCCCATATTCCCATTACTTGCCGGGCTTTTTGCCGTAATTAGCCCCATCTCTCTCTCGGACCTCTCTCTCTCTTTCGTTGGTCGCAAATAAATTTACAGCAGCAATACGTCGGGGCCGGCCCATTATGTCATGTCATTGGATTTCGCAGTACCCTGTAACCAATACCAATCTTATACTGTTGCGTCCTGTCAGTTCCTTAAGTTCCTCAAGATATTTTAGCACCTGCTTAGATGATACCTTGGGGCTGATTACTGCCTCCAAAGATTTATCTAGACGTTTGTGTATTGTATATTGTTTAGTGTGAAAAAAATAAGCTTATGGATCATGAACGATTTTTTTATTAAAGTAATATTTCACTGTTTCTTAAAAAACACTATGCCTTAAAAAAAGGTATGATAACAAGTGTAAAATGTACCATCACGATATTAAAGACACAGCAATGCTTGATAATAATGATAAATACCATTCCGCAGTGTAATTCGCTTTAGTAAAGTGCTTAACTTAATCCAGGTCAGCATTAGAAAATTGTTTAACTCCCTTTAATTGTATCAGATGTTAAAATTTAATAAATCTAACTTTAACAATCAATTTTTAATATATTTTCTTACATATTAAATTATTTTTTACTATATGCTACCACTCATCACTGTAATATTCTGCTTTAGAAAATGCTTCTCTAAAATTTCTAAAAATGGAGTTACGCACTTTGCGAATTACACTGATGATTAGCACTGTAGTAACTACTAAATAGGTGGAATTTTCATGAACTTACATAAGGAGATACCATCAAAAGTGTGAAAAATAGAGTAACAGCCGCTATATAGAACTCCGGGTTAATATCAGCACCCGTTCTTCCAGTAACCGGTACAAAGAGGTAAAGGCTGATTAGCATTTGGTAGAATATTTGTATTGTCGGTATAAGTTGGCTCACCAAGTATACTATTTGCCATGTTCGAACTAAAAAAATATGTACAAAAAAGTTGTTTTAAGCCGGCTGTCCATGAGAGCGGTTTTCCGCTCGCGGATGATAATTCAGCGTTGTGATTGGTTAGTATAAATTTAAAATGCTTTTCCCGCCATTTTCGACGCGGATCCGCAAAAAGTTGAGATGAAGTTAACTTTTTGCGTTTTCCACTAGATTGTGCGGATTTTTCAAATTAATAGCCAACTATAACCTTGAACTAGTTGATGAGCTTAATGAGTTGTTGCTTGAAGATAAGACAAGACGTTAAAGATCAATTTTAAATAAAAGAAGTGTTTCCGACGACATTAACTACACTTATTTTAATTATCTACTTTAGTATGATATTTGGCAAAAAAAAATATATTTATCCTACTTTCAATACGACCAAAAAGACAAAAAAGGAGGCACAGGTTTTGGGTAGAATTTTTTTTTTTTTAGAAATAAAAGTTCTTAGCCATTATACTTTATTAAGGGAGTTAAGACAACATGATGATAAAAAATACTTCAATTATTTAAGAATGTCAAAAGAGCATTTTGACAAATTGTTGTTCCATTTTAAAATTTAATATGTTTTGTCCTACACTGTATATCCTGATGAAAGATATGGATTCTACAGAATCTACCCAACAAAACAGTGTTTTTTATTTATTTTATACGTTAAAAAATAAAAAAAGTTGGAAAGATGTATCTCTATTAAGCTTCTAAGAATAATTTAAGATTATTTTTCAGATTTGGATGGTCATATTTCCGAAACTAATTGAGATAGACACATCAAATGTAGTATTTTTTAAAGCATTTTAAAAGTTTTTTTGGTGGTGATATAATATTCAGGGTATTCCATTTAAATAAATCATACCTATTGTCGTACCCTGTATATCATATGAGATAATAATCATCGGATTACTGATTAGAATACTACCAAATTAACCAAACAAGCTGACATTTTAGTTTATTTTGTACAATAAAAAATAATAATGTTAAGGGGGTGTAAATTTATAATAACATATAAGTTTTAGGTTTCCAAAAAGCATTTGTAATAATTTGTAATATTTTTCCAGTAAAAAGCACCTCATTTTAAGTTTAATTGGTAAGTTTCAGAATTTTGACCAAAAAATTAATTTCTATCCCATAGTGCGATGACCAGCTGCATCAACCGGCATATCATAAAAGAAATATAGCAAAGGCGGCCGCGAAGTCAAGCATGCCGATTTATTTGCTTTAAACTTTTTTGTGATTTTTTTCTTATCAAAGAGCACCGAATTTACATTTTTAAACTGTTCCTTCTATACATTTTCTTTAACATTAAAAATAACAGGGAGCATTGCCCTACGGTTCAAATGCTACAATTAAAAACCTTTTTGTCTGGGAATCCTCTCCAAACCCCAATATTTTTTAACTCTTTTTTTATTTTCAGTTTTTTTACGCTTACACACCATTACCGAGCTAGATTCCAAATTTCATCTTTATATCTTTTATATCCGGAAGTGGGTTAGGTTTTGATCTATATGTCAGTCAGTTAGTCAGTGGAAAACTGACGACTTTTAGACCTTCATATCTTTATAACCGTTTGAGCTAGCTTCATGAAATTTGGGCTTCTAGTTGTCCTTATGAATATTAATTACCACACGTAGCTTCATGTGTATATAGAAGGAACAGTTTAAAAATGTAAATTCGGTGCTCTCTGATAAGAAAAAAATCACAAAAAGTTTAAAGCAAATAAATCGGCATGCTTGTCTTCGCGGCCGCCTTTGCTATATTTCTCTTATGATATGCCGGTTGATGCAGCTGGTCATCGCACTATGGGATAGAAATTAAATTAACAAAATTCTGAAACTTACCAATCTAACTTAAAATGAGGTGCTTTTTACTGGAAAAATATTATAAATTATTACAAATGCTTTTGGAAACTTATTATATGTTATTATAAATTTACACCCCACTTAACATCATTATTTTTTATTGTACAAAATAAACTAAAATGTCAGCTTGTTTGGTTAATTCGGTAGTATTCTAATCAAAAATCCGATGATTATTATCTCATATGATATACAGGGTACGACAATAGGTATGATTTATTTAAATGGAATACCCTGAATATTATATCACCACCAAAAAAACTTTTAAAATGCTTTAGAAAAATACTACATTTGATGTGTCTATCTCAATTAGTTTCGGAAATATGACCATCGAAATCTGAAAAATAATTTTTAATTATTCTTAGAAGTGTAATAGAGATACATATTTCCAACTTTTATATTTTTTAACGTATAAAATAAATAATAACACTGTTTTGTTGGGTAGATTCTGTAGAATCCATATCTTTCTTCAGAATGCTTTTATCTTTTAGGATATACAGTGTAGGACAAAACATATTAAATTTTAAAATGGAAAACCTTGCAAATTATAAAAAAATCTTGTATCTGTCCTTACACTCAGAAGTAGCAATAAGTAGAAAGGCAATTGTAAGTACAAAAACTGATAAAAAAAGGTAAAAAAACTTTAACAAAAGTAGCGAGACTTCGCGAGACTGCATCGGAAACATACCAATAGCTCTTATTAATTAAACTCTTTTACTTTTTTAGTAATCAAGGGTAATAATAAACTAAGAGATTAAATGTTGTATATTTATGTTTACTTAAAATACATTTTCAAGTTTCTTATTACCCCAATAGAAGTCGTCATATCCTTTTATAATTTTGCGTACATGTAGTTTGGAGTATCTACTTTGAAATACACAGCATGAGCCATTAAAATTTCTTTTTGGCCAAAATAATGGATTTCTATCCCATAGTGTATTGGCGCGTGGCTGTAAAGGGTAGCGGCGCCTTTATATAAAATATTTCGATTGCAGGCGGCCTTTTTTATGTTTTTTGTATTATTTTCAAAGGGTACCGAATTTGCGCTTTTAAAATGTTCTTACTATACCTTGAATAGGTTTTGAGTTATGGAGGAGATAAAACTGGCATCAAGTGGTTCGTGTAATATTTACACGCGGCGCTGTAGCCAGTTCCTTTGCTTGAACTTGTTTCGATATCTATGGTCTTGACACCCTGCCGTGTGTCTAGATATGTTGTAATTACAAATATTTTTATGTGCAAAATAAGCCATTTTAATAAACTAAATGATTTACTTAATATACTGTAGAAACAAAAACTAAAATAATTACCTGTGTGTTGTAATCTAAATAAATGTATTATCACAAAACCCAAGGCATTAAACAGAACTGATATCATAACAAGATAAGATGATCGTATATTTAAAATGACTCCGAGAACGAGCCCAAATGTCCATATAAGTCTCACTAAATGCGCTTGTATTTGGCTTCTTATACCTAAGGAAAGTTTCTGAAAATAAAAGTACTGTTCTTCTATTAGTAAAACTTAAATCACCCAGTGTATATATGTATTAATTTGGATAAAACATGAATTGAATATTTATAAAAATTAAATTTTAACGCTAGTGACATTTTTTTATTATTAGTACAGGTAATGAGAAGCGAGTTACTGTTGTCCATGACTAGGTTTATATCGAATAGTTGAAGCTGGCTTAAAAACAAAGCGGCTCTGAACAGTGGCGGGTATTCAGGTGTAGTAAGTGAAGTGCCACTTCACCAAAAATAAATAATAAAACATAAAGAAACATATAACTATTATTTAATTTATTTTTCTCATTTCTATTCCTTATTTGTAAAATTCGCCATGAAAATTCTAGCATATAAATTAACCGCTGGCGCGAGTCGCTTTTCTCCTCTTTCGGCAACGCGACAAGTGTATTGCAGATATAAAACGGACCGAAGTATACACCTCATGCGGGGTGTCGTTTACGCTTTGACGCTCCGTTCCCATGACAACGCTATACTCGCCGGCGGCCAGAATCGCGGGTGGAAGTATCAGGTGTATTGCTTGGTAAATCGCTAGCCTTAAAGAGATAGTATAGGTTTTGGTCGTTTCGTTGGCTTTCACGTATTATTTCGATTGTTTCCGTTTGAGTATTATTAGCGACAGTGATTTTTCACAGGAAGAAATTAAAGGACAGTACAGAGCACTTCTCTATGAAATATTAGATCATATTTTGATGGAAATGGAAGTAAGATTCGATGATTGTTACAAACTACAATTTATTTCTTTGTCTTACTGATACTGCAAAGTTTGGCCAGTATAACCAAATTTTTCCCACTAATTCTTTTCAAAATTTATTGGAGATATATGCCGAATCTTTTCCAAAAAATTAGCCGCTCAAAAATAAACTTGACCTAATATTTGCTGATAAAAGTTCTAGAAATATTTCATTGCAGCAGTTAGTGAACCAAGTTGGCGCAAATAAAGACATTTTTACCGAGGCGTATAAACTTTTTTCGCTAATTTTAACGATATCGTTCGACAAGCGTGTCAGTGGAAAGGAGTTTTTCCTGTCTAAAGCGTTTAAAAAGAAACACTATATTTCAAGATAGACTTTTATCTTTAGCCAATATTTCAATTCAAAAGGAGCTTCTATAGGAACTGATAAAAACTTAACCATTTTATGAATATATAATTGATAAATTTGCTGCATTAAAATATTTTGATAGTTAAGTATTTTCAATTATGCTAAAATGGTGAATGCGCTTTTTTCCCTTCCTGCACTACAACTGTTTTTAGACCTGCGAGCCGCCACTAGCTCTGAAGCGAATTCCAAGTCTACGTGTTTATTTCGGTTGCTTGAAAGTCGATTTAAAATCAAGGTCAAGCACATTTCAGGCCATCGTCGTACGCATGCGGCAGTTTTGCATCCAACTTCACAGTAGACATCAAATGAAACACAAACCCCACTTTTTATTTCGTCCCGTTTTGTGTGCTGTTGTTGCTGTGAGCGTGTTTAAAAGTTTTTTCTCCTGTTTTTCAACTCATATTTTTTATATAAATGTCAAAATCATATATGAAATTGACACTGATGACGTTCGAGGAAGCATTCATCTGAAGTTAGGCGGTTTATTAAGCCTGCTGAATTGTTTATATCGTGTTTCTAATCGGATTCAGTGAAGTCAGCCCTACTTATTATCAGGCTTGACTTGAACGATTCAAGTCACTTTCAAGCGCGTTTATATCGCTTTTTAAGCTACTTTTAAAAGCCGCTTTAACTCAAGCTAGCTTCAACTATTCGATATAAACGTAGTACATAATGCACAATTCGGCTAGAGTTTTTTCACAGATAGGTGCAGAATGACCTAATGAACCGAAAAACACAAAATACTACAACTATGGCGAACGAAAATGCCGCCATTTTGCGAATAACCGTTTGGACTTCTATCTTCGTAACCGTGCACTTGAGGTCCACAATTATAAGGACCTATATTATAGATAATTAAACTTTTTTGTGGAATATTTTTTCTCTTAGTACTTTCCATTCACGATTTATAACATTACTGCTGTTTGTTTATTGACTCTTTTAACGATATCTCTTCGGATAATTGTTTTAATAATAAATTGCTTTAAAAAAAAACTTTTAATGTCAACTTTCTTTCCTAAATTAATATTTTCGAAGTTACAACAAAGAACGAAGTATGGATAGCGTAATACCTGGCCAGATGTTGTATGACGTGTTCAGGTCCAGCTGGTATTAACCGCCCAGGCACAGGATTTTTTGAAATTAACGCGTTATAACTTTGAAAATATTAATTTTATAGGAGAAAGTTTAAATAAAAGTTGTGGAATATTTATCGATTTAAAAGTTTACGTTCTAGCAATGTATTGTTTGAACAATTATTAGAAGAGATATTGGTAAAATAGTCAATAAACAACCAGTAATAGTCTTATAAATCGTGAACGGTAAGTAATACGAAAAAAATTATTAAACAAAAAAGATAAGAAATTAAATTATCTATAATAAGGGTCCTTATATTTAGGCACGGTTACAGAGATACAGGCCCAAACAATTTTTCGCAAAATGGTAGCACTTCCTTTAGCCTTATTTTTAATTATTTTGTGTTTTTAGGTTTATTACGTCATATTGTACCTATTTAGAAAAAAAAATAACTCCTGCCGAGTTATTGTTTATTGATAATTGTTTGTTTATTGATAATTGTTTATTGATAATTGTTTATTGATAAATTATTAACTACAATTTTTTACAAATATAAAATTTTTTAAACTTAACAGAAATGCATTTTTAATTTAGTTAATGACACCTAGATGCTTGTTGCACCTGTATGTGTCAAAGTAGTTATGCAAGACAAAATTCTCCATTCCCTATACTATATCTCATAATTATGTTTTAGCCATTAGAAGTGATGTGTACTTTGGTAATAAGAAAATACTAGTGTATACTTACTCTTTGATTCGTAAGAAACATTAAACTGCCAGAAATTCCAATAATAGGGACCATGTATAAACCAAAAATCAACCATGGGTTGCCATACCATGACATCGTTTTGTTTAAAACGTCCAAAATAAAAGCTAATCCAATAACAAATATAATCGTTAAAATCCAACTTACTAATATAGCTCCTGATGTGAGAAGTAGGTATTTATAAATATCTGCAGTCATTCCTAAAAATATATTTGTAAGTTTTTTTCCTTATACTTATACTTAAAATTCAGTAAAAAAATTTTAAGCGCGTATTTTAGAAGGTAAAATAAAACTTTAAGATCCTTTTGGCAAAGCTCGTAGGTTTGGGCTTTTCTCAGGGACTTAAATGGTTAGGTAGTTTTCTTACAGGTAGAACGCAGGCTGTGAAGTTTAATAATAATGTCTCAAGAGTATTTGAGGTTACATCTGGTGTTCCTCAGGGTCTCATTGCGCTCCCCTTCTGTTTGTGTTATTTGTGAATGATCTGACTGACGTATTACGTCATTCAAAGGGTCTAATGTTTGCTGATGACTTAAAAATTTACAAAGTGGTTGGGACGGGGGGGTCGCAGTGGAACTTCAGGAGGATCTGAATGTGCTCTGGCAGTGGACACAGTCGAATCATCTGTTTTTAAATATAAATAAATGTTATTATATCAGTTTTTTTCGAAGTCGTGAAAAAATTCCAACAAAGTACTCAATAGATAATGTGGATTAGTCCTATACTAAGACTTACATACACACATACATACAAGACTTCAAAGGATCTTGGTGTCTGGTTTGATGAAAGGCTAACTTTTGTTGAGCATGTTTCCAGGGTGAGTCTTAAGGGAATGAGAATGTTGGGATTTGTATTGAGAAATTGTTCTCAATTTTCAATTGAGACAATAAGAAATCTATATTGTTCACTTGTTAGATCGAATGTGGAATATGCCACCGTGATATGGTCTCTTTTTATCACAACCATAAACATATGATTGAACGTGTTCAACACAAATTTTTAAGATTTGCTGCTTTTAAGTATGGTCTGTGTATGGAGAACTATCATAGAGTGGACATGTTAAATGTGTTAAGGTTGGCAACACTTGAGAAGAGGCGACTCATGTTTGATGCATGTTTTATTTTTAAATTGACTAATTGCCCTCAGTTGCTGGCTTTGATTCGATTGAATGTTCCTAATAGATGTTTACGACATGTGGACTTATTCTACATTCCCTTCCATTCAACAAACTATGGCGCACACTCCCCTATAGATAGAGCTTTAAAATACTTAAACTCTTTGGATAAAAATATTAATATTTTTGATTGCAGTCTCTCTGGCCTTAAACGAAGACTTTTGTGATAAATAATGTGATACTGAATAATTATATATATATATATATATATATATATATATATATATATATATATATATATATATATATATATATATATGTATTATTTTTTTACTTTATTGTTCTACTGTAATTGTTCTGAAATGTGATTCTTTAGCTTTATTTAGTTTTTTTTAAGTATATTTATATTTTATGGTTATGTTGCCATCATCTGTTTGTTATTATATTTATATTGTTAACCTTTGTAAAATGGGGTTACCCGTAAATTTTGTAATAAATAACACAAATAAATAAATAAAAAACTCTTTTTTCTTGAATCTTAAAAAACAAAAACGATTTTTTTATAGTCCGCCTGCTTCTATATAACTTCTCATGTCACATAGTATTAACTTAAATATTTTAAAATACTTACCAGCCCGGAAACTAAACAGACTTACTCCAAAAACCAAAAATGATAAAACTATTACTACAACATTAATAATTTGGGCATGGCGGTCACTATAGGAAACCAAAAACCAACCAAGAAAATCAAAATAAACAGATTTTCCTTTAGATCTTTCTTTTTCTGAAAATAAAAATATTTTTTGTAGGTTTACTTTGTTTGATATAATTATAAAATAATTTTAAATATGTTAAAAGAAAACATCGTGATGAATACTTAAATACACGGAGTCCAGTAACTCAACCGACAAACTTTAACGGATGATTCTACAATAAAAATTAGGAAAAAACCCATATGAACATATGTCCTAAACGTCTGGAACGGCTGGAACGATTTTCAAAAACAAAGTGGCGTTAAGTAGAGAATTAAAGGGCCTTTAAAACTAGATACACTCAATACTCAATTTATTCATGCCAATACACAAAATTGTTTACATATCAAATCAAATCATATCAAAATACTTTTATTCATCACTCAAAAGTTACACAATTGGTATAAACTTATCATCAAAAATAAAAATATAAATCAAAACAGTAACAAAATAAACTTAATAAATATGGGACTATTCACCAGACAAAAGTAATGTATATCAGTCGCACCTTAATATCTAAAATTCTAAAAATTCTTCGACAGAGTAAAACGCGTGAATTATTAAAAATTTCTTAATTTTATTAATAAAACCTCTCTCATTTAAGGTTATATCGACTAGCGTACTAATTTTGTTATAACACTTAATACCCATGTATACCGGAGAAGCTTGTGAAACGCTTAATCGAGAAAATGGCTGATGTATCTGTAAAGAACTCCGAGTATCATAATAGTGAATATCACTATTACGGGTAAATCGATTTTTATTCTTTCTAATGTGTGTAATCAGCAAAAAAATAAACAAGCATGGAAGTGTTAGAAATTGGTACTTTATAAATAATGGCTTGCACGATGAGCGTGGATGTTCGTTGTCTATACACCTGATTATGCATATCTGGGTTCTGAAAACTTTAATCATATGGGCGGAAGAGCCCCAGAACAATAGGCCGTATTGAAGATGGGATTGCACGCAGCCAAAATACAACAATCTTAGCACGCCAGTCGACACAGTTTTCCTTAAGTTCCTTATAACATAACACACACTACTAATCTTATTACATAAAGAGAGGCAATGAGATTCCCATGTTAGCTTTCCATCTACATTCAGGCCCAAAACCCTAAAAGAGTTTGTGCTCTGTGTACGTCCATATGATAGTATTCTCACTAAAGACTGCAAAACAAGGCAGCCGAAAGCAGACTTAACCTACATAACACATTAAAATCACGTTTAAAATATAAGCTCAACTAAACAGAATATTAAACTAACCTAAAACATTAAAACCATTTTAAAAAGACATACTTAGTTAAAATCTATGGAACAGGTATTCGTCAAAACTATAAAGAGCATTTGTTAATAAAATTTCCTTAAAAATATTGTCTGGTAAGTCGTTTACAAGTTCTGGAAATTTGCTGTAAAATTTAATTGCCCAGTATCCCGGACCACTCTGACACCTTTTTAGTCGGCAATAGAAAGGAACAAGGTTGTGCTTATGTGTAGTATCATGACTGTGGATGTCTGAGTGAACCTGATAACTCACCATACTTCCTCTTACATACAAAAGATTCTCGAGGATTTACTGTGACGGGACTGTCGGTATCCGTAAGGAACTAAAAGACCGCCTACAGTCATAGGGTTGCGCAGGCAAGCAAGCACCCTCACTGCCTTTCTCTATAATCCAAAAACTCGGAAGGTATGGGCCGAATGCCCCCAGGCAAGAATAGCATATGTTAAGTGCGAATGAAATACTGAGTGGTAGGCCACTCTGAGTATGTCTGCTAAAACACAGTTTTCCAAGTTGCGAAGCATGAAAAGACCCTTGCACAGCTTCTTGCACACAGAATCGATATGTGCACTTCACTGAAGTCTGGGGTCCATATATACACCCAGGAATTTTGTGCTCTCTTTCATCTGCTGTTCCAAGTCCCCAGCATCTCTTAGTGTAAAAACTACTTATTGGTTTTGGGTGCATTAGGAAGTAACCTTTAGTAATAAAACGCGAGCGCTCAGCCCTCATCTGTGCCACCATGGAACCCTCGAGTGCACCCTCGAGACTATCAGCTGAGAAGGAGACTATCGTGTCAGCGGCGAAGACTGTGCAATGACGGGTTCGTTAGATGGTAAATCATTTATATATATTAAAAATAGGATAGGTCCAAGCACAGAGCCCTGTGGGATTCCAATATTAAGAACGCTCTCCCCGATAACCCGCCAGCAACCCTCACAGCCTGAACTCTGTCGGATAAATATGATCTTAGAAGTGCAATGCGGTTTGGACAAAAGATATATTTCTCAAGCTTCTGTGCGAGGATCCCATGATTAACAAAGGTAATACATGATCCTCCTTTCCATTTGAAAAAAGGTGCCAGAGCCCCCTTGGCACTAGGCCCCGTGACCGAAACTATTTTTATGCCAAAGAGTAGTTTAAGTGACGACTTTTTGCTCAAATTTTGTTTCTGTTGGATGCGTTCGAGAGGGGTCAACAGGTAGACGCCGTGTATACCGATTTCTCAAAGGCATTTGACAGAGTTGATCACAAACTTCTTGTGAACAAGCTTCGAGCTCTTGGCTGTGGAGATCCCTTAACTAAGTGGATAGAAAGTTTCTTGACTGGTCAATGTCAATATGTTCGTATAAATAATTATATTTCCAAAGAAATTTATGTATATATTATTCAAGGGTCCACATGAGAACCCTGTTCTCATTGTGGACCACTATTTTTAATTTATTTATTAACGATATTGGAGATGTAATTAACTATTCAGAATATTTTTTGTTTGCTGATGATTTAAAACTGTACAAAGTAATTAAAGACTGCTCAGATGAAGATTGTTTACAGGATGATTTGAATAGCTTGTTTAATTGGTCCCAAACAAATGGATTGAATTTGAATGTTAAAAAGTGCATGTCTATATAATTTGGTAGAGAGCAAAATGTTATACGTAACAGATATGTTCTGAATGACACACTGCTCGAGTCGCTTACTGAGGTCAGGGATCTGGGTGTGCTATTGGACAGTCAACTAACTTTTTGTAATCATATTAAGAACATAGTTCAGGGTGGTTTAAGGAATTTGGGATTTATTACGAGAAACAGCAAACATTTTGCGCCTACGACATTTAAATTGTTGTACTGTTCAGTGGTTCGCTCAGGTTTAGAATATGCCTCTGTGGTTTGGGCTCCCCATTACCAATATAGTACTGACGAAATTGAATCTGTGCAGCGTAGATTTCTACAAACTTTAGCTTTTAAAGCTGAAATAAATATTCATTGAAATAATTTTTATATTGATAATAGCCTAGTATCAATACTACTTTGGAAAATCGTAGGATTCTTGCTGATGCTATTTTCTTTTATAAACTTGTAAATGGTAATGTTTCTTGCCCATCTCTTTTACAATAAATATCCTTAAATACACTACACAGAACTCGTGGCAGCGTGTTGTTCAATGTTGCGTTTCATCATACGAATTATGGCTATTTCTCCCCACTTGCGAGAATGTGTCGATTTGTTACCGTTCATAATTTGGATCCTTTTGGCGAACGACTTGTTAGTTTTAGACGGCAAGTTTTAAATCTATTAAGTTAAGGTGCAACCAGTTTTTGATATATGTATATCTCTATTTAAATTTGTTTACTTTTGGATTTTTTCTTGATTTTTAAATCTTTGAACACTTTAGTTTATAGATTATTGTTGTAATTATTTTTTGTAAAAATGGCTTTGTTCTTTGAAATAAATAAATAAATAAATAAATAAATAAAATTTTACCTGATCTTCATATCTTGTCCCATTCAAAAGATAAATTGGAGGAAACTATTTTAATATCTTCAGTGTATTATATTTATATGAAGTATTTCTCCCAATTTTCATTATAGAATCACCCCTTAAAACTTGTCGGTTGAGTTATTGGACACACTGTATATCGTCAAAGTAACATTTAACAAATTTAAAAGATTACTGTAGAATACTAAACTTGATAAAATTATATTTAAATTAAAAAAAGTTAGGAACTTTTCCAGTTAATATACATGAAGAAGCAATACAATACCTAATACTTCCGGTGCATTAGCCAAACTTTTTACTAAAGAGAGGGTATTATCACCAACATGCTGGTACGAGCCCAATGGTATATTTGAAAACCCATCATATTTTTGTGTGGTATCGATAACCGTTTCTGAAGAAAGCCATATCAACGCCTAAAAATATAACATAAATTTTACATTTAAAATTTGTTACAGGTGGTATTTCTCTTACCAACCATATTTCCGAAGTCTCGAAACACTCTAAAATCGGTATCCGATGGTACAATTCCAGACTGAAAAACTTCCTCCCCCATAACGCTTCCATATGGATGAGGTACCTTGCTGTAATATTTCACCAACCAGGGATTTTCTGGCCCGGTTTGAAACAAAATTATTTTGCCTTCTGCGCCGGCGGACTCTAGGTTTACCAGAATTTTTGATCTAAAATAGTTTATAAATTTTAAAATGCACAAGACGATATACCGGTATGGACACCAAAACGTCGACCATAGCCAAATCATACACTGAATCCCTTCCACCAACATGCTATGTACTCCCCTAAAATTCCTGGCTGCGTCTTGTTCGAACGCCACTGGTAACTTTTTAAAAAACTTTTACATTAAAAAATGTAACGTAATGGTTAAAAAGATGTGTACCAAATTTTGTAGACATACCTGGAGTGGTAGGAAAGTTATGATAAATAAGGCATTTTTTCCTAAAATTGTAACACCCTGTATCTTGGAAACGAAGCATTTTTAAACATAATTTAATTTGAAAAATGTTCTTATTTTTTTGCATTCTATACTGTGTTAAGAGGAAAATACCAACTTAAAAATTACCCTGTATATCTATGTGTAATGACATTGATAATATCTTTTTTTTACATTGAACCCATCATTTCTCCATATCAAAATTTGGTAAATATATTACCAGAATGTTAAAAATTAAAAAATGGTGTTTTCGAGAAGTTTCCATTTTTTTATTACCTATTTTTCTATTTTTTTCTAGGAGGTAGGTCACGTGGCACATTATATATAAAAAGGCCTTTCCAATACCCTTCAAATGAGCCATCACTTATTTATATATGACGAGCAGTTCTCCAGATATTTTGGTTTTTGTACATGCAAAATTGGCAAATTTTTCAATTTCTAAAATTAAGTAATAAAAAACTACTCTTTAGAAAAATTTAAAATTTTGGATTTTTCACCTTCTTCATGGGTAGAATAAGTGTACCAAAAATTATTTAAATCGGAGAACATGAAAACCAAAGTAATTTCTTTTTTGGTTGATTTGAGATTAAATGACCCGCCGCGCCGTTTGGATATACAGGGTGCCCTGTAATTAATTGGACATAGGTTAAAGAGAATACCTGACATGAAAGTAAAGGGTGTCCCGTAATTAATTTGACATAGGTTAATGAGAATACCTGACATGAAAATAAAGCGTTTGAGGTCAATATCGCTTAGCAAAATGATTTTCGTTCTACAGGGTGTTAAAACTAATTTTTACCAAACATTTAGTGAAATATCTCGGAATCCGCTGGACAAATTAAAGTGAAATTTGGTGTACTTATACTTTTGGGATGACGAACACGAGTATGACCTCTATTTTGCCATTACCACTAGATGGCGCCACATACAATAACAGTGATTGATTAAAATGGTCATAACTTTTTGACCTCCCTGTATGGCCATTTGCGAGTGGAAATAATAAAACAACATTTAGTTTTAGTCAAAAAAGGTATACTTCTTTGATCTCCAAAAAGTAGGCCGTTTTCGAAATAAACGAATTTTTTATTAGGTTGCGCATGAACACTCTAAAATTTAATTAACAACGATAAAGTTAGAAAAGGCTATTGATTATAATAAATGTTCAAAATGTTCACTATCCACTAGGACACATTGTCTAATTCTTTTATTTAAATTTTGCCTGACTCCAAATAATGATTCTTCTTGGGCCCTGATATATTGACTCCTTCCACACAAATCTTTTGCCACAATTCCTGACGGTTATTTAATAAATAAGTCGTTTATTTCGAAAACGGTCTACTTTTTGGAGATCAAAGAAGCATAACTCTTTTGACCAAAATTAAATGCTGTTTTATTATTTCCACTCGCAAATATCATATTTGGGTGCGTCATCCCAAATAGTAAGAGTACACCAAATTTCACTTTAATCTGTCCAGTGGATTCCGAGATATTTCACTAAATGTTTGGCAAAAATTAGTTTTAACACCCTGTAGAACGAAAACCAATAAAATTTTGCTAAGCGATATTGAGCTCAAACGCTTCATTTTCCTGTCAGGTATCCTACATTAACTTATGTCCAATTAATTACGGGACACCCTGTATACATAGTAGAATTCCTCTTTAGCATGTGCTTCCGATTAAAAATCTGCTAGACCTGATAACGCGATAAGCAAGCTTCTACAACAAGGAAGGGGAGACCAATAAGCTAACAGGTTGCAATGTAAAAATGGTCGCTTGCCCACCTAAAAAAAACAATTTTTCTTTCTATACCTACTCTTTAGCCCACTTATGATGTTCAATATACCCATCTGAAGCTTGCATTGGGGTCTCTTCAGCACCATTGAAGAGAAATATTATATTGTGAAGTTGTCTTTCTTCACTCTTAGAAAGTTTTCTTAATATTTCTAGCATTGCTGCAACATTTATTCCATCATCACTACCACCTAAAATTGATTAGAAGTTATTATGTAAATGTAAAATACTTTTACATAATAAAGATACCACACATATTAAATTATTTTTTTGTTACTTTTTTATCCTATATATGTAAGTATTTTACCTGAAATGTTTGGATCTAGATAGCCACATATTAAATTATTTTTTAATATGCATTAATTTTTATTACAAATGTCTCAAATTTATAATAAAAATTGATGCAAATAAAACTATATTTTTTGGATACCCTATTACTGTCTAGTACGGATTTTTTAAGTGATTTGTTCTAGTTATACGTAATACATGTAATAATGCATTGGTATTTTTATATGCATCACTTTTTATTATCAATCTGAGATATAAATAATAAACAGGGATTCTTTTGAGAGTGCAATAATTCTGCAGGTAAATATATTAGATACATATCTAACATTTTTGCTTTATTAATTATACAACATTTAAAAATCAGCAAAAAAACTGCTTGCGTTTTAATGGGAAGCATGGTACAACCAAAGAATACCAATCCATAGAACCCCACAAGTGAGATTTCAGCGTACCCTAAAAATTTTTAGTACCTACCGCGACCAACAGATGGCGAAAGTAGTACGATGTCACTTTGCTAATACGATTACCATCAGAAATTGATAGCAGTCGCTGACGAGCAGTCGGCCCGATCAGTTAGAGTGAGGTTATACGCAAAATTTAATAAAAATAAAATCCCCGATAATTGGTAGTATCCATAAGATTATTAAATTTATGATTTCAGAATAGGATATATCGATGGGTTTTTGACAAAACATCGTAAGCGACATTCGTCAGTTTTACGGGAAACGTTTTTTTTTTTCATTGGCTTTATTTCAGATGAAGATATGTTCTATATTGGTTCGGTGGTTCATTTAATTAATGGTAGTTATTTGGGTACACGCCAAAAAATAAATTAATAGTACCAAAAAACCAAAAAATAAATAAATAAAGTAAGTAAATAGAGAACTAAAAATCGACGTTTTGGTGGCAAGTCTGCCACCGTTGTCAAGATAAATTAAATAAAAATAAAAAATTTAAAAATTAACTATTATTTAGGTTTAGAATTTTAAAATTTTTAGCTTTTATTTAAGGAGATTCTGAAAATTTTGACGTTAAATATGTTTGTTTTGTATTTCAAATTAAGAAGAAATCTAAAATAAAAACATTCAGATCTCGGTTTTTCTTTAAAAATAACGCGATGGGAAGAAAAAATCGTTTCCCGTAAAATTGGCGAATATCGCTTACGATGATTTGTAAAAACGCATCAATACATCCTATTCTGAAATAATAAATTTAATAATCTTATGGATACTGGGTCCATTTATCGGGGATTTTATTTTTATTAAATTTTTGCGTATATCCTCACTCTAACTGATCGGGCCGACTGCTCGTCAGCGACTGCTATCAATTTCTGATGTTAATCGTATTAGCAAAGCGACATCGTACTACTTTTGCCATCTATTGGTCGCGGTAGGTACTAAAATTTTTAGGGTACGCTGAAATCTCACTTGTGGAGTTCTATGAATTGGTATTCTTTGATACAACACAAAATAATGATACATAAGCCATCCAACAGCATTGGATAAACACTGATACAACCAAAAATGAATTTATAAGATATTTTTTATACACATTCTGTCAGTCTGTATACAGGGTGGTTCCTAATTGCGGTAAGAAAAATTTAAGGGCATATTCCCGAGCCATTTTTCTGAAAAAATGTTTATATAAACATGGGTCCTTTAACTTTTCGTTCTAAAGATGCAGGGTGTCTTAAACACCTATTTTGGTAAAATTTGTTAGATTAGATATAAACCTATTTAATTAAGTATTTGATGTAACATAATTGCTAATAAGAAGTTATAATACTTAATTTATAAAAGAAAAAAATGCCCTAATGTTTCTTGTATGATCAAAGATTATGCAAAACAAAAAAGATGTATTTTTAGGTGCTTTATAGTGGAAAAATATAAAATTTGCAAAAAAGTCAAAGTCGTACATTTTTTGGTCAATAATATAAGCTTAGATGCATGCCACTCCGCCACTGGTCTCACTTATTTAAATTAATTTAGGGCTAAATTACCTTCCTATTTTAACAAATAACATAGCCCAATTTTATTAAAATCGAATAAGGCATACTAAAGATATTATTAAAAACCGATTTTTTTACAGTTTAACACCCTGATTCTTAGAAAAAAGTATTTCCGGACATATGTTTGCATAAACATTTTTCAAAAAATTGGCTCAGGAATACGCCCTTAAATTTTCTTACCGTTGTTGAAATTCTAAAAAAAAACATTTAATTATTATAATTTTTAAACCACTCTAGATATTTAATTGACCTTTAGTACATTGCTTAACAGCAGCAAGAGATATTTTTTAATGCAAAATATTTTGAAAATATACCAGTGGTGTCCGTCTATACTTGTATTGATAAAAATTATTTTAAAATCCCTATTGAATCAGGAACAAATTTGATCTCTTGACTTTTTCTCGAGCAATGCATAGTTTTTAACAAAAATAATAAACCACTTTGATGCATGACAAATTTTGGTAAAAGAAACTTCACAAAAATAATTTGAAATTTTAGGTTTAAAATGTTGAACATTTTTGTCATTATTTTCGCAAATTCGTCATGCATCAAACTGGTTTTTATTTTTTCTTTGAAAATGGTGCATCGCTAGGGAAGAAGTCAAGAGATTAAATTTGTTTCAAATTCAATGGGGATTTTAATATGTATTTTTATTTTAGAAAAAGCAGTGGCGCACCATTTTTTTTTCTTGAAAAAAATCCATACAAATTTGGTACGAACGCCTCTGGTATTTTTTAAAAATATTTAACATAAGAAAATAATTTCTCTTGCTGCTGTTAAGCAATGTACTAAATACCAATTAAATATCTAGGGTGGTTTAAAAATTATAATAAAACAATGTTTTTTTTTCTTAGAATTTCAACGCCCTGTATCTCTAAAAGAAAGCGTTTCCGAACATATGTTTATATAGGAAACTAGGGCTTATTTTTGACGTAGAATATGCCCTTGAAATTTAATGCATGAATTTTGAACACCCTGTAGAAAATATTTTTTATTGCTAAATTCCTTACGCGATGCGACGAAAAAATCGAAAGGTTTTATCGACAGTTATACAGAGAATTGGTGCAACAAGATGCATAGAATTTTCTCCAAGGACACGTCCAATCTGTCGTACAACTTGCCACAGATTGTGCAATTATCATTTCAACGCTCGAATCTACGTGAGTTGTACAAACAATCGTAAAAACCAGTTGTATAGTCTGTGAAACGTTTTAATTTAATGCTTTTTACCTGGATTGGTTCTTGTTAGACATATAGGATCAGCTAATTGAGATAACACATCTAGTGTGAGGAAAAGAGCCAATCTAATGAAAATACCGGCATGTAAACATTTCGTATTGGATGACTAATTGTACATCCTTTTTGTTGCTTTACTGGCCGATATACCTTTAACTATTCCTTATGCAGTATATTGATATATGCAACAATTTTTATTATCAATAAAAAAAATCGATATAGAGAGTAAATTAAATATAAAGGAAATTTGATTAACAAAACAAATTAGTTTTTTGTTTCTAGATTGCTTACACTAAGAAAAATTTTTATAAGTTGCATTTGGGTAGACTTTTTTACTACCTTATTATTTCTTAGTGACTGATAAGTCTTCACTAGGCATACACTGATTTCGCATTTTTATATGTTACAATTATTATTATGAATCTGAGATATTGACATTAAACAGGATTCTTCTTAGAAGCAGTCATTTTGCTTGCTACTGTATAAATCTTTTATGTGTATTTATATTAGCAGACAAAAATAAAAATAAAAATAACAGCTTTTTTACCACCCTATTTCTTAATAGTTTACTGTTTTTACTTGGACTAATCAGTTCTTAGGAATATATTGAGCATTTTTTAAGTGCAACAATTTTTATTATAAATATCAGATATCGGTAATACCAATGATATATTTATTTAAAATTAAATAAAATAAATCGTTGGTAATACACAGAAATCTTTTAGGAAACATTAATTTTGTTGGTAACTTTATATTTACATTACTTAATTTAAACTAGATTCAGTATTTACACTTGTAAAAATAGAGCTTTCTTTGTAAATATGTTAAATACATAAAGAAATATTTACATTTCTTGTCAAAAATAAAGTTTATTGACCTAAAAAGTCAATAGAGACATTTTGCACCTCTTATTTTGCAATTCCGTTGTGGTTAATGTTATTATGAGTCTGCGCAGTAACGCAAACATGATCCGTTATCGTTATTAACCATACCGGACTCCTTTAATTACGGATGAATACCGAAGAGCTTATCGTTATCATTATTGTTAAACTGCGTGGTTGTCGGATTGTAGAATTTTTAATATCAATTATTTAAGAAGGTTGACATTTTAATGCCGGATTAATTAAAATATCATTGATACATAGGCTCTAATTAGCGAAAAATCCATAGCAGTAAGAAAAATAAAATAGTGTAAAGAAATTAAAACGGACTTGCATTTTTAAGGATGTTTTAAATCAGTAATATATTTACATGTTACAATCTGGTACACTTGCTTTTTATTCTACTACCAAACCTAACCTTACTTTTTGTGTTTTGCTTATACTGTATTGTTACATCTACTTTGAAAAACAAAATCAAGAGAATTATTTGCATATATTTAAATATCAATATATAACTTATGGAGAATAAAAGTAAGTACTGATTTTTCGTAAACTTTAAAATCGGTGAACCACAGGTAAAAATAAGGTTATGTGTCGAAAGCGCAGACGCAAGATAAATTTATTCGAAGAGGCTGTCAAAATCTCTGTCTAAATCTGCTGCTGTAATCGTTATGTTTAATAACAATAACCATAAGGAGGCCAAAAAACGTCTGTTATTTTAAGAGGTGCAAAATGTCTCTATTGTCTTGCTGCTAGATTTGTTAAGAAAATCGCAAACCACTTAAAAAGCCTACTCTATTACTTTTAAGTTAAGTGTTTTTACCTGGACTGGTAGGAACTGAATCAAAGTGGCAATTAAGAAGAATACTATGGTCTGATTCATTATTTTTTCCATGAAGCTTGACAACAACATTTTGCACTCTGTCATAAACATTCATATATCCTGCGAGATCATTTAAAAAATAGCCACCTAGAAAGACACAACAGAACTTTACCAAAAATACACAAAAAATGGTTTATTTTTAAATAAAAGTTATTAAACAATAACCTGAATAATGGACTGGGGTTTAAAAGTTAAGAATAAAAAATCTTAGAAGCGTATAACTCAACTTTTTCAAGTTCTCTTACAATTGTTTAATAAGTAAATTATAGTTAAAAATTTAAGTTTTTTATAGTTTATTTGTTTTTTGGGATATAAATTTAAACAAAATATTATTTGGCTTTTCTCCAAAATAAATATAGGTATTTTAATAGATATTTTTAGAAAAGACAAAGTCAGATCATCAGTCAGGTTTAATAAAAAGTTTTCAACATTTTTGAGGCACGTCCAAGGAATCAGTTCACGTCTGGCATCCATGTTATGAACCTATTTTATGATTAGATTAATTATTATAAAATAATTTCGACTAGAAGCCCTTGAACCTATGTTGTAAAAATGTTTACCTTTTCTGAGAAAATTTTTTAACTTACAATTTTTAATTTCATACATATAAATAAAAATAATTATTTTATATTAAATCATTAATAATTTATTTCTTTTAAAATTTTTATCAGATTTTTGCAAGAGTAGAGTAGTTTCCCATAATACAATTAAAGTTTCTTAAAATATTTATTAAATATCTTAGTTCTGGAGAAAAGTCAAATATTATTGTGTTTAAACTTCAAACAAATTACATTTTGCTTTAAGAGAATGCCGCACACGTTAAATTAAGCTAAAACGCGATTCGCTGCCGTTTTTAAATATTTGTTTTGGAAAAAGTTGTATATGGAAAAGTTTTTAAAACGATCCAAAGATTATCGGAAAGTGGTTATTTTTATGGTTTTATAATTTTGTGAAATTTAATGTGTTAATTTATAAACATTACCAAAATTCAATTAACTTTCCGATAATCTTTGGATCATTTTAAAAACTTTTCTATATACAACTTTTTCCAAAACAAATATTTAAAAAACGGCAGCGAATCGCGTTTTGGCTCAATTTAACGTGTACAGCATCCTCTTAACATTTTCTTCCCTGTTGCGGAAAAACCCCAATTTAAAAAAAATAAAAATAAAAAAATGGTTGATAAAATCGTATTTTTTTTCAGATATTTAATCAATTTTATTAAATGGTAATATTAAATATACTTATCTTAATTTATTAAACCGTCGTGATATTAATATACACTGTGGGCCAAATTAAACTTGCACACTTTTTAAATAACAATAACTTTTTATCTGTTGCTTCCTTATTTTAAAATGATACAATGATTTATTTTAGTATTTAACATTTACATGTTTTATACACGTCATACTTAGTTATTATTAAATTATTATCACAGACCTTTTAGTCTATAAAAGCAACATACTAAACTTTCATTTTTCTACAAAAACACACACATTACTATATTACAGTACTTCCTTTTTCTTTTTTAAAGTTTACAATGGCTTAAAATCACAATAATTGACAACAGTCTAAAATCAAAAGAGTATATTCTACAATTTCGTTTACTTTTAAATTTAACTTATTTATTTTTTATTACTGTTAACTTAATTATTTTCATATCACAGTACTATTGAGTTATTGATTTATTGAGGAGGCAACAAGGAGTGGCTTGCAAAGTTAAAATTTAAATATTCATTTATATTGTAAAAAGATTTTAAAATGATTTTCATCTCTTTTCGAAATCGATTCTGTGATAATGCCCTAATAACTTGAGGGAGTGCATTGAAAAGTTTTATGCCATAATAATTTATACCGTTTCGGCTTGATTGCAACCTGAGATGTTTTGGTCGCAGGTTTTCCTGGTTTCTTGTGTTGTAAGAATGGTAATTTGCATTTGTAGTATAGCCGTTGAGGTTTGCCTTGACATACTTTAGGCACTGCAAAAAGTACATACAAGGAACTGTTAGTATACCCAACTCCCTAAAATCATTTCTAAAGCGCAAGCCCAACATTATACGAATCACCCTTCTCTGAAGACCAAAAATGCGCTCTGTGTGGGAAGAATGTCCCCAGCATAAGAGACCATAATTTATATTTGAATCAAATAAAGCATAGTCGCTGGCGCGCTTGTGGCTGCTTCGGTTGTATCGGCAAGCGTCGATCACCGGAGTTAAGCAGTGAAATGCGCGCCCATAATTTGGATGGGTGTCCGGCAACGGCGGTGTTTTGGGCAACGGCACACGGTGTTCTGCTCGGGGATGCGGACCGAGCAACAACCATCCAAGTTATGGAATGAATGGTGTGTGAATGAGAAGGAGTAGGGGTCAAGGTACAATAAGCCTTCAGGCTGCAGTGCACCACCTAGGGGGCGGTCGTCAGACCTGGGTGGGATGACCCCGAAAGGGTGAAAAAAAAAAAAAGCATAGTAGCTTGTTTTTAAGATGTCAACTAACACCTGTGCTGACAGAGAGCGCATGACATATATGTTCCCAGGACAATTTTGAATCTAAATATATGCCAAGAAATCTCTCTTGAGATGAGATAACCTCATCTGCAAGTGGTCTATGAGAAAAAAACACATGCTTGGTTTTATTATCATTTAAAATCAGTGCATTTTGGGTAAACCAACCCGTTCTTTTTTCCTGTGAATCGGAAAGATCTTGTTTTAGTAAGTTAAGGTCGCCGTTTGACAGTATAAGAGTAGTATCATCCGTAAGGGGCTAACTTTGCAAATTTTGGTCAAAAAATTTAAACAGGACTGAACTTACGGGACTTTCAAAACAATGCAATAAAGTTCGTTGCAAAAAATGTAATTTTATCTACAATTAAGCTAATACATTCATTTTCAATTAATTTTTTGTTAGGTTTGGCCAGCACCCAACTTAGTAACAATGGTAACCTCACATTTCTAATTTTTAAAGGACATAAAAAAAAGTCCTTTTTAAAATGGAGCGAAATGCATGCTTTATGGGGAGCATTATTTAACAAAAATAATCATAATTCTTAAATCCTCAAATTGTTGACAGATTCGCTTTTACTGAATCATTTCCCATAGTTTGTCTACAAGAAAAACATATTAGCTTAATTGTAGCTTAATCAGATTTCTTTTGCAACAAGGTTAAATGCAGTATTTGTGAAAAAGTCCCGTAAGTCCAGTTGTCTTAATCTATTTGACCAAAATTGGCAAACCTAGAGAAAACATATTTACCTATTAGCCCTTCAAAAATAAAAAAGCTAGGCGCAACAGATGAAAGGTTATTATTAGTTAAAAAGTGTGCAAGTTTAATTTGGCCCACCCTGTATGTAATATAATAAATTGTCGTTAATTTCTTTATTGATTTTGTTTATACCTGTTACACTTTGAACATCAAGCTCTAGATGCTGACTAGGATTTGCTTCGGCAATTATAGTATTTATTTTTATAGTAAGAAATTCTACAACTGCATATTCATTCTCATAACTTCCTGTTATTTTCGGTCCCAAATCCGTAAGATATTTTAGATCATTTGCAGCTCTTTCCGCTATAAAAAAATCTGGGTATTTGGACTAAAACAAATAATGCTTTTAAATAGGAACATTAGTACTTTAGATTTAAAAAAAAGCAAACTTCTATACAGGGTGATATAATATGTATAGGATCCTAAATTTATTAGCAACAAAAAATCAATTAGGCATGGTAGGAACTTAACGATTTAAAATAAAAAATAAAAGAAGTAACAATAAATGGTTATTATTCTTGGACTGCTGCATGTTTTGTGCAGGGTATTCCATTTAAGAGGAAAAACAGCTTATTTTCTGACTTCTTCCCTATTTCTTAAGATATTCAAGATAGCCAATCAGTGGATTTTAACTTAGAGAATTTAAAAAAACATAATAAAAAAATTGTCGCACAAAAATCAAAAGACTACCACCATAAATGTTACTATCTTTAACTGTTTTAGTTATTTATAATAATATAAAATGCAGATAATGCAGGTGGTACCTAATACTTCAAAGTCATTGTAGTTTTTTTTTATAGTTTTTTTATCTTTCTAATCTTCTTTTTGCCTCACTGGCATTTTCTTGACATTTGTAATATAGCATTACTATCTGTAGTTTTTCATTAAAAAAATATGAAAAACTAATATAAAATCTACCACTAGGTAAATATTTTAATGATTTTGAAGTATCAAGTGATCACCTGCATTACCTTTTTTAATATTGATATTAAATAATTTACGACTAAAATGTGACTTTTTAGGAATACGTCAAAAACAGTTGAAGATAGACTTATAGTACCCTTATTAAAAAACACAAAGTATTGACCATAGAACACAACATTTATGGTGTTAAGCGGCCCACAGATGATCAATATTATTACAATTATATTGTACAATATTATTGATCGTTTGTGGTTTATACTGAGAGCTTGTACAATATATTGTGTCAATCAAAAACAATTTGATTTTAATTGTGCAATAGTGATTTATTGTGCCTTGTATGGGTAATATTGCACGATTATTTCAGTTTTCAAATACATAAGAGTATTTGTTTTACAAAAAAAAATTAAACAAATACGGGTTCAAAAGCAATAGAGAAAGAAATAAAGGGGTTTTCTTATTTTCAAACATGTTTCAAGCAGCTATTTTTTTCTTATCCTATCTATATAGTCTTTGCATAAATATATTGCACTGTTTGGGGATGACTAGCAATATTACTGTACAATATTTTGCCCAATAATATTGATCGTCTGTGGGCCCCTTAAGCCTTTTGTTTTTCATGCAATGTTTTCTACTAGCAATTTTTAAATTCTCCAAGCTAAAATATACATTGTTTGGCTATCTTAAATTACTAAAAGATATGGGAAAAATTTAAAAAAATGCCATTTTTCCTCTTAAATTGAATACCCTGTACCTTTGACAATGTTTATAACAAAAATACTTACATAATCAACTAATTGACTGAATAGATTTGGTAATAATCAGACAAACAATAATCAGCAGAACATAAACCTTCATTTAAATATGAATTGACAAAAACTTACTTCATCATTAACTGTTAGAGCAGTTGGTAGAATTCCATCTATAAGATACACAAAACCGAAAACTCCGCACAATATTAATATTACTAACAGCCCTATCCAAGAAGGTGCACTATGAATACTATCCCTCTCTCGATCCATGTCATCCAAGTTAAAAGGATTTGTGTAACGGTAATTGTAGCTTCTAACCATTTTTATTTAATTTTCTAGGTTGTATAATTTTTATTTAACAATGTAATATAAATTTTTATTACATCGGATTTTTATTATTTTCACATTCACATTTCACAATAGATTATGTAGGTGTTAATTAGACTTTGATATCAATAAAATCTTATCTTAAGTAACAGGATAATTGGGACAAATTAAATTATTTAGAGTGCGTTAAAATCAAATCTTTTTATTTACTTTATCTATTTACTTAAAAAAAACAATGTTGAATGACCTGAAAAAGTAAAAAACATAAACAAGATAAACAAAAAAGTTAGGTTATGTTAAGAGAAGTATTGTTGGTTGCCAGCCGTCAACTTCGATTTGAGTCATTTTTTCGTGTTAACCGTATTCACGAAAGAACAGCTTTGTTCTTCATAGCGAAAACCATTGAGAATCGGTTTGAAAATAGAGCGACAATCATCAAATTTAGGCGTATTTATCAATGCCTTGTTGACATTTACTTCATGTATTACACGTCAAAGTCGACATCAATTTTGTTATTACCGTTTAAACTGATTTCGGTTGTTAGCGCGGTAAAAAGACAAGGCTGCCTCTAGTTGGTATATAGTCAAGTGCTTGCCATTTGCCCGTAGAAATTTGTTACTTATAATAAAATGAAAATGTCAAAAGAGGGCACTAGGTGTATTTCTACCCTCGACTTCCTACACCAACATCATGTCTCAAAAAAGGAAAATTCGTTTAATGTAGACAGAGATAAAAATAGTAACTTTTATAGTAGCTTATGTCGTGGTTTTGATCGAACTGAAAGTAACCAAAAATGTACTATTAAGGATGAATATTTGTTCTATCTTTTTTCACCATAACAATCTAAACAATGAAGCGCCTAGTAAAATTTCGATAGTGAGTAGTTCGCGATCATACTCCCAATGTTTTGTTTAGTCTGAATCTTATTGGTGGGGGTAAAAACTGACGGAAAGAAAACACAGCCGTCAAAGAGTAATGGTCGTCGTGTTTGTTCATCGAGAAATCCATTTTTTTTAAATAAAAGTGGGATTTTGACGTAAAAATTACATATTTAATGAATTACAAAAGATTTTATAATATTATTATTGTGTAATGGTGAAAGCATTTGGCACAAATAAAGCCTAAAAACAACGAAATACCCCGTGTACTCTCATCATAATCTACTTTTTCTATGATGAAAGATGGAACTGTTCGAACTCTGTATAGAGCATTATCGGGTTGCGAAGTGATTTTAATTTTTACTTAATTTTTATTTAGCGAATGTGTATTTTTCGTGTGTGACGGTCATTTAAGGATTATTGGAAAAACATGGAAACGTCCATTGATAAGGAATCGGGAGCCCTTGGCGGGCTCTTTCAGCATATTATTATGGATATGAAGGTAAGTCATATTTATTTTTTATATAGAACTGAACTTCTTTCTATGGTAAAACTTCTGTTTTAAATAAATCTGTTGGAGAGAGAAAAATCAAAGCAGCTGAAAATGTGCTATACTTTATTCACGCATAACTGCAAGACAAAAAGTTTGTCAATCCTAAAATTTAGCTTGTTTTAGTTGAGTGTTAAGCAGAATTTATAGATTGACGTTTCTGTTTACGTTTGCCAATATTTGACGTTTCGGTTTCTGATATGGTATATGGAAACGGTAAACAAATAATATAAATTGACAAATGAAAAGTTGTTGTTTCATCTTCTATCTAAAAACGTCAAACGTTAAACGAAAACAGAAACGTCAATCTATAAATCCAGCTTAAAGCCTACCAAAGCATTGCTTTTATGATTGTAAACAAGCTTACCTTCTATAAGTTAAACTTAAATAAAACGTAAAAGTCATTTTTTCAAAAATAGTTTGTGTGGATGTTGATTTGGGGTCTGGTCAAGATTAGGTGTCCACGAATTTCGCCTTTTTAAAAGTTTCAAGTAAAAGTGTTTGTTTCATAACACAGTTTTAAATAAAAAAATCGTTGGATAAACCGCTTTTTTCATTTAAAAAAAATAATAAAAGTACGGATTTTGTATACATTTTGATGATATATGAGTTACTGGACACCCTGCATGTATGTAGGTAATTTGATTGAAACTGATGAAAACTTTGATGTCTATTGGTGCCTAAACGGTGAGATTTATCAACTTTAATAAAAAGTACCTTATTTTTTAAGTTTTTGATTGTCTATAAAATGGCGCCCCCAGCTTTGCGATATCTGTCAAAATAAAAAAGTTATGATGTAAATAAATTTTAAGTTTTAGGTAAAGTGCCCTCTGGCGGTATTTAAAAAATAGTACTTTTGTCTTAAAATTTTAGAATCTGCCAATCGATTTGTGTGCCAAATATCAACTGGTTGGTTAAAAAATAAATGCAATATGGCGAAAAAACCAAAATAAAAATTGAACTTTGACGGCTTGTAACTCGAAAACTAATGACATTTTTTAAAAAAATTATATGAAGCTGTACCCTTATTTTGTCAAGTAGAATCACCCCCTTAAGTTTCGTAATCGATTTTTGAATCACCCTGTATATCAAAACAGTTAGGATATATAGCAAAAAAATGATTATCTTCTATAATTTTATGTGCCTATTAAATCTATAATTTTGAGATATAAACAATACAATGTACCTAGCTATCTGTTTAATAACGGTAATATCTGAAGAAAGAAAATAATAGTTTGGTTCTAATTAATGTTAAATACAAACGAGATTAATTATTTCTGTCACAGTTAGAGAGACAAATAATATAATAACATTTAAATATAAGAACTATTAATAATAATAATAATAATAATAATAAATGGCTTTTATTTGTTTTCAATTAATAGGTAGGCGAGAGCTGTCTCACTAGTTAAAATTTTGTACACTTATTCCCGAAAATTCTCGAATTCTTGAAAAATTTCTCAAAAAAATTCTAGAAAATCCTGAAAATCCTACCTATTTCTGTAAATTCCGGTGAATTGCTGAAAACTCCAGTAAATTCCTGACAATTCCCGTAAATTCCTGAAAATTTTCGACGATTTGTACACCTAATACTATAATGAGACTCCCCTCGGCTGTCTCACTAGTTAACATTTCTTGAATTCTTGAAAAAATCTCAAAAAAAAATTAATAAAATCTCTAAATTTCTAGAAAACCTTGATAATCCTATTTCTGTAAATTCCCGACGATTTGTACACCTATTCCCCTAGTGAGACACCCTCGTAAGTAGGTCAAAGTTTACAAAATGTAATTTTGTAAAACTAAGCAGGTACTATAGTTAAATACATAACTAATTAATCACGGAAAAATTGTTGCGCCTTTATTGCCAAACACCTGATTTATTGATCTCGCGAAAAAACACGTACCGAAGCTGTTGGGCAATCATGTCAGAGTCCCAAGCCTAGCCGCCGCCTCGTGATCTGTTCATGATTCTTTCTATGGCTTTACGTCCTAGGAGCATATAATAGATATCTGGTAATAAGCACAAGTTGTTAATTATCAAATAATATGAGGGGGCCTAGGTTTAAAGTGTACAATCTCCATTTATACTTTATACTACATGCCGCTGTTATTTGCTGTATTCCTTTTATGCTTCAGAACCGCCCGGAACGACACCATAAGTGTTCCTTTTACAATTTTTTGACATTTTTTTCATGTTATAGAACCGTTCTTGACACTATTGAAAGTCCAAAGAACGGTTCTACAAGGTAAAAGGAATACACTAATTGAATTGTACCAAACACAATTGGAGTTTTACTATAGACACCGAGAATAATGCAAAATTTTTAGTCATCAGCTTGGACGCTCGCTTATTGGGATTTATATAGCGGGCATCCATCGAGGTAATATAAGTACACACCTCGAAAAATACTAAAAAAATACATTTCACTAAACAACTTCTGCATTTAACTTTTTCTTGTATCTCTTATGGTTTTTCCAAAATTATAGTATTTAATTTTAATATGGGACACCCTGTACATAAACACACATTATGCATGTGCATTATTTATGCACATTTTAGTTCCCTGGACGGTAAAAATGCATTTTATTGTCATTAGGAAAAAATATTGTAATGCCATCATCTAAAAGGCATATTTTTGCCAAAACCTTTTCAATGATGGATGCCATTATCCTAAATGCATTTTTTCAGCATAACTTATTAATAATGGATGCCATCATCCCAAACGCATTTTTTCATTATAACTTATTAATGATGGATGCCATCACATTTTCTGCAACACGTGACCCAATAACGGCCAGTTGCCCATTTTGATGTCTTTCTGATACCTTTTTGCCAATGCCTTGCCGGCAAAAAATGTTATATGGGTCGTTATTTAAAAATTTACAAATTGAATATTTTCCACAGAGAATTATAATATTATAACATTATTTTAAGTAGGTGTTTGCAGCTAATTAAACGAATATACCTAATTGGTAACAAAAGTATATACTTTTCATCAGCCTGTTATTATTTAAATGAAGGCTAAAGTGAAATAAGTTGATATCCCAAAAAATTGCTAAAAGAAAGTTTTTAATGGATAGAACTCGTTCATCCTCCCTTTTTTATATTAATAATTGACTATTTAACAATATTCTTGCCAAATTTCCCCGAAAAATGAAAATCCTATGTATACCTAATCTTTGCCAGAACCGTTGATTTGTGTAGAAAAAGATTTTTGGAAGTGTTGACGGACGCCACTGGTAGAAATACTTAAACATCTTTTACGTGCCTATTGATGCTTGGTAGCTGGATGTCAAATTTCATGAAAATATCTTAAACAGTTTTGAAGTTAGGATAAGAAAACCATTTTTGTCTTAAAATTTTAACACCGTATAGCCTAAAATAAGCCAAGAAATTATATCCTGTATTTTTAGCCATAAATTAAATAACACCCCGTATGAAAATCCTTGATTTTTGCCAAAAACAAGGAAAATTGCTCTAATATCTACAAAAAGCAAACTTTAATAAAAAAACGAGAAAAAATATTTTCCTTAGTTTTAAAAATCGTGTTAGGTTGGCAGTTCGGTATTGTAGACGTACAGGATGCAACAAGCTAGTATTTTTTGTCAGACAATTGAAGTTCCACTATTGACACCCAAAACAATGCTAAATTTTTGGTCATCAGCTTGGACGCTCGCTTATTGGGATTTATATAGCGGGCATCCATCGAGGTAATATAAGTACTCACGTAAACAGTACGTATAATTTGTCGCTTCATAAATTCCGCCAAGCCAGCGTCCAAACTGATGACCAAAAATTTAGCATTGTTCTGGGTGTCAATAGTGAAACTACAATTGTCTTTGAGCTTTGAGTGTATAAAAATACTAGCTTGTTGCATCCTGTACGTCTACAATACCGAACTGCCAATCCAACCGTTATGTAACACGATTTTTAATCGTCATCGGTCCTTTCGTTGGCCTTTCAAATGGCGAGAGCCAAGGTACAAACAACACGACAATTTATTTTTACTGCCGGATATTTTTATCCGTATTTTTATGAACGGGACTCGTTTATATAGTTTTTATCAAAGTTAAATGGCGGCGATGAAAGATACGTTAGGAACAACAAAGTCGTGTGGTCTTGTATTTAAATACAGGGTGCTTCAAGTTCAGTTTTAAACAGAGAGATCTTAAAAATGCACTGATGGGCTAAAATATCGCATATGCTCGATTTTCTTCATAAGCATCAATACAAAAATGCTTTAATTTAACTAACCATATCTTTTTAAATAATTAGGTTATTAAGACGATTAAAAAAAGAAAATGTTAAGGAAAGATGCGGCTATAACTTTGGCATAACCGTTGTTTAGCCCAACGTAAAAATCCCTAAAAGTTTACTTTTTACATTTTTTCTCTATATCTAATATTAAGCGAGTTACAAGTACCTGGCCAAATTATTTTTTTTAAATACTATGTATCTCCAAATCAAATCAAGTTAGCCATGGTTTGCTTTTACCATTAAATTTGTTTCAAAAATGAAAATCGAGATTGTGCAATCAGATTTGTTCTATCTCTTTTAGTTTTCGCTACACCCTGTAAGGTCAACGAAAGAGCACCACCCTGTACGTTTATGTTTTTTTTTGAAAGTATTTAAGGTTTATCGAAATATTTAGATTTTTATATTCAAACGAACGACACCTGTTTGTTTAACACTTCATAAAACAGAATTATAACCAATTAACACGGCTAAAAAAACATCGGCCCGACGTTAATCTTGGGTTTTTATTGACGTAACTGTTGTTTGATTCAGACCTTCATTGATTATTTAAGTATTATTTTCGAGTTGTGGCAAAAAGTCACAGCACATTAATATGGGCAGATGGTGTACTGTTAGACGGAAGAACGGGTTACCTAATTTTGGGATTGTTGAGTCGAATACTAAACATCGTCAATCGTGGGGCATTGATTGATGTAAAAACTTATCGTAAACGTGTAAAACTTAGCGATGTGTCAGTGACCTTAGTCAATATTTAGTCGGAGCTATATACAAGGTGCTTCATAATGTTTATTGGTATTGAGTTCAGTCATAATAGTACGAGATCCGAATAGGAAGTGACCTTCATGCATCTGTTTAATGAATAAACACTGTTTTATATTAAATATCGTATTTAAACTAACGTATCGCCATAGAGTTGCCTAGTAGCTCCCAGAAATTTATATATATATATATATATATATATATATATATATATATATATATATATATATATATATATATATATATATATATATATATATATATAGGGACATGGAAAATCCCATGTAAATTTTGAAGTGGTCCAATATTGGCTCCCCTAATTATTTTAGAAGAAAATATCATTAGGATTTTTTAAAGAGCATGAAAAGTTGTACCTAGTGTACAAATTTCAGATCTTCTCAGTCCGCCAGCTAAGAGATAAATGCTAAAATAAGTTACGAATCTCCTATCTTGTTACGCGCCTTGTATTATTAGAAGTTTATAATAAAATACTAGAAAACTTATTTAACCTCTTACTCTCAAGTTTTCAGATCAATGTCACATCATTTTTAAATATTGAACTACTTAAATCAAGAAAAAATCACTATTATAAAATGGTTTTACCAGGGACCAGGGAGATAGGTATCGAAGAGTAGCAGACATGTTTGCAGCCTATTTTCCCAATAGGCTAATACCAAGTACATCGACAATAGAACGGACAATAAAAAATTTGAAACTACAGGCACAGTAATCAATAATTGCAAATGTGAAGAAAATCGACGTGATCTTTCGCCAAACGATTTTTTTCTATGGGGACATTTAAAAACTAAGCTATCAATAAAAAATATGAAAATTTAGTCCAGCTAAGGAATGCTATTTCCGCTGAATATGCCAGAATATCGATGTACCAACTAGCCAACGTAAGAAATAAGTTTTATAATCGTTTGGGTTATTGTCTGGCAGTTAATGGAGGAATATTTGAGCATTTGATTAAATCCTGATATTTTCGTCATAAATTGATTTCTAAATGTAGAAAAATTTGTTTTATTGTCTTGCGTAACTGTGAGTGCATGTGTTGAAATTAGCTGTAAACTAAAATGAAATGCGAGGATTCTTTTTGAAATTTCCGTAAAAAATAATTCAGTTTTGGCAATGACATTATAAATTAATGATTTTAATTGTCACTGATAAAGCGATATGGTGTTTTTCTTATTGATTTCTGGAGTACAGGGTGCATAATGAGATACTACGTTGCAGAAGTATTAAGCAGTTTACGCTTTACTGGTTGGTTAAAAATGCTCAAATTTTTATTTTGGGTGGAACTTACTGTGCTCTTCAATAAATCTTAATAGCATTTTTTTCTAAAATAATTAGGGGAGCCAATATTTGACTACTTCAAAATTTACATGGGATTCCCTATGTCCCGCTCGACGGAGCAATACCCGATATATATAGATGCAATGCATTAATTGACGGCTGTCAAACCAAGAACTGCTACTGGTGTTACGTATAACCTTCTCTGTCACTACTGACAGTTTCCATGGCACGCTCATCTATTTCCCGCCATTTGAGAAATACCTCGTGTTCACTACCAAACAGAATACCATCAGCTCATAGGAATCTTCGTTTACAGCGCTTAGCCCCAGAAGAAAGTGGCCATTAATTTAGCGTGAATCTTTACTCAATCCCCGAAGGTAAAAACGCCCGTACAGTCCTCTAACCGCCACTCCGGGGAAATTATGGAATCCCCTACGCGACGTCCGCAAGGTCGAACAAAGAGTCCCATTGTAGCAAGGTCAAAAATATAAATACCTAGAACCAGTGCCTACCGGGTGGTGCAAGGCACCAGGGCGCAACGCTGCAGGGGCGAAAAAATGTGAAAATGAATGAAAGGCGGAAAGTCGGGACAGGGCGGGCGGTAGTTACAAATGATTGTAGTTTTGAAAAAATAAGGTTTTGACTTTTTTCGCCGAAATATGAATTTGTTAGATCGCACTAGGTGTCGTCACAAAAAGTCGATCTTGGGCCTAAACAAGTTGGCCACCCCTGAAAAAACCTAAAAATGTTTAACAAACTTGTATAATGGGAAGCCCTATAAAGTGTAACCAAAGACAATTGTAGTTTATAAATTCAGCCAAGTGAGCGTCCAAACTGATAACCAAAAATTTAGCATTGTTCTGGGAGTCTATAGTAAAGGTGTGGAGTAGATTTTTGCGTATTATTTATATGGTTTTTACGCAGCGTTGCCAAATATAAATACCACGGTAGTCAAATTACCCTAATGTCTCCTGAGTTGAGGGATGGCAGTATTGTTTTTAAAGAAAAATATAAAATCATTTAAAAAACAGATAGAAGCCGCAATGCGTCTTTAAAATCATAATTTTTCAAATATTTGACGTAAAAAGTTTATTAAACCACCTACTATTATTTTAATCAGAAAAAAACAAGCAATTTAATTACCTAATCATTTATAGGGTGTCCCTAATAAAAAAAAAACATGTTTGGGTCATATTTCAAAAATGACAGCTCAAAAAATTTTTTGGCTACGCCACTGGATTCTACGGAAAAAAGTGTCTGTATAATGTGCAATTAGTTTTCTCGTATCTGTAATAACAACAAAGCTACAGGACCTTTTCAAAAAGTGAAAAAATCGAGAATCACCCTGTATCTATGAAACGCTTCGCGATAGCGATGATCTGTTTTTACCATAAATGTTTTCTCCAAAAAAGAGCTGGAGGATGGGGTATCGGATTTTTAATATCTCTTATGGTTTCCAAGTTTCCCATAAGGGACAACCAAAATGGGACACCCTGTACATTTACCACCAAAAGTACGACTTTTGATTAGCAAATGCGTTTACCTAATAACGCGTGACAGACGCTCGCACTTCGTGTGTGTTGATAAACAGAAAATGTGAACGTCCTCGTTTAGCACAGTTTTATGACCTGCAAACTGCAACAAAATAATTTTAGCGCGGTCATGAAGCTCCGTCTTGTTTTATGATGCTTATAAATAAATAATAATAGATAAAGACGGAATTAGAAATATACTCGAGTGTATCTTAACACATGTGATTAAAATGTTTTGCTTGAAAAGCGAATCTGTCAAAAATGTTTTTGTTTTGTTGGTTAAATAAATTACATCTATAAAAAATATGTGGTAAACGGTTTTATTACAATTAAAATGATGTAGGTTATGTACTAAAAGCAGAGACAAGAATGAAACGAGTAACTGGTCCTAACAATTTGTCCATTGTATTTATCTCTTTCTGGTTTAACGCAAGTTCCAATAAATATGTCTTTGTCTTTCATCATGGCAGGCTATCGTAGATGGAGCAATCAGCGCTTTGCCCTGGTTGCCAAGTTGTTTATAATTTCTGCATGTAAACTTTAATGTCCTTTTTTGGCTCACATCTAATTAAAAGAAAGAAAATATACCATAAATCGAATATTTTTAACTTGACAAACGTTGCCGCAGGCAGTCACGCCGAAATGTTAATCGATATTTGTGTTTGATATTTTTCAATGGCCGATTTGTTTGGACAGTTTGTTTACATTTTCTGTGATTTATTGTGTGTTTCATGGTATTTTACCTTTAATTGGACTTTGAATATTGACTTTTATTAGTGATCACAGTGTATATATTAAATTTGTGCTTTTCAACAGATAATTTAAGGTAATATTGACATGGTTATCTGTAAGAAAAAATCTTTATAAAAACCAAATAAATGACATTTTTAATAAGGTGTGTGTAATTATTAAACTAAACCCCAATATTTTATATTAATAGGAAACAAAAACAAGTACCTAACATTAAGGGCAAAAATAGCACAGCTATATAATTTGAATTTGGCGGGCAAACGATAAAGTCGACTCACGCGCCATCTGAGTTTGCCTTCCTTGAAGACAGACAAGGAAGGCCCAGCAACTATCTCTTTCTCGGATAATTTATTTACATTTAGTTGCTCGTCTCATTGTTGTCTCTGCTAAAAGCTAAAACGTAATTCGGTAAGTTCTAGCTACCAGATCGCTCCAATCTTTCCATCAATGTGGGGTATTTATCAGAAAAATACCAAAAATTCGTTGGACGTAGCGTATCCAGAGTAAATATTATGATAGAAATTGCACGTGTACAACCACTTTATTATTTATCTGATCAGTACCCCAAATTGATGAGAAGATTTGTGCGATTTGGTAGCTAGGACTTACCGAATTATTTTTAGCTTTTAGTACATAACCTACATCTTTTTATTGTAAATAAAAGGTTTAACTATTTTTTTTTCTTTATATAATTTATTTATTTAGTTTTTATTTTGGTTGTTAGTTGATACTTCTTATAAGTACTGTTAAGTCCATATAATGCTTCACTATAACAAACCAGAACTAACCAACGATTTCATTATTTTTCTGATCAATACCCACACCTATGCTTGAATCCCGATTCTAATTTGAAGTTCTTTGTTTAGATTAGTAGGTAAATAGATCTACACTGTCTAAACTGTTTTATTTTTTTCGATAAAATGAGCCGTTTTCGAGTAAAAAATTATTTTAACATAACATTTGCAACAAATTCCTGACCGGCTACGAGAGGACTTTAATACTGAATCAAAAATTACAAAATACATCAAAAATAAAATATTGTATTATTAAACAAAAATAAACTCTTATTGTTAAAATAATTTTTTACTCGAAAACGGCTCATTTTATCGATGTCAAACAAGAATACCTTTTTTTAGCAAAAGGTTTAAACTACCCAAAAACATATTTTTTGTTGTTTCACCATACAGGGCGTAAAAAATATTATCAATAATGTGCGAAAACTAGTCCGTCCCTGGCAAACTAAAGAAGCGACATAAGTTTCAAGGGCACTATTTTAAGAGGTCTTTACTAGTATGCATGGTACTAGAATATTATCAAATTATACAGAGCGCTTTAAAAGTTATTCACGAAAAATCGATTTCTAGCTGCCCCCTTTAGGGGATCATATCTCCGCAGGGACGGCTTAAACGGAAAAATTTTATAGGAACTTGTCGTGTTATTTTCATCTGTTCCATACGTGTGCGAGAGATTTCCCACATTTTCCCGGACACCCTGTATATTTATGTTTACTTAAAATACATTTTCAAGTTTCTAATTACCCCAATAGAAGTCGTCATATCCTTTTATAATTTTGCGTACATGTAGTTTGGAGTATCTACTTTGAAATACACAGCATGAGCCATTAAAATTTCAAAGTTGCTTTTGGGCCAAAATAATGGATTTCTATCCCATAGTGTATCGGCGCGTCGCTGTAAAGGATAGCGACGCCTTTGTATAAAATAGTCCGATTGCAAGCGGCCTTTTTATGTTATTTGTATTATTTTCAAAGGGTACCGAATTTGCACTTTTAAAATGTTCTTACTATACTCAATACCAACGAACTCCGTAAATATTTGTTCTCGCTCCCCTTCGTTCCAAAAACCAACCAATCCTCCAACCTAACTAAGCAGAAAATTACCACCCACAAGCAGATTTGATGCAATATTTGCACTTCCTGAAGACCTTATATAGTCACTTTCAAAAGGAAGTCGTTAAGAAGCGTGCAAGCAAAGTAGTATGGATCTTTAATCGATATTCGTAGATGTCGACGTAAACAACAAGCATATGTCGATACTGAAAAAATGTTGATCACGCAATAACAGTTTTTCAAAATTAAGGCTGTGACCGACTGACAAATTAATTAAGTACGTTTCCTAAATAAAAAAACTCATTAATACCACAGTAATCTAAGATATAAGCCAAGACAAAGTCGGTCTATATAGGGTCACGACATTCGGCCATATTGCTTTGACGTGTTATGGATTGATCATCAGCTTTGATTTTACCCAGTCTTGCCAACTTTTCTCCGTGAAGTGCCCTTCCTTGCGTCCCCGAACTCAAACCGCCCAAAAGTTGAGGATGTGTCGCAACCTTATAAATATAAAGTAACCTTGCAGCCAAGAGAGGTTTTTCAGCAACAAACCGTATCAGTTACTAATGTTTTTGCAAAGAAAGTAGCGTCAGTTATTAGTAAATAATTATACAGAGTGGCCCTTTAAAATGGAACAGGGCTAATTTTGGGCATTTGTCTTACTAAAAAAATACTAATGTTAAAAAAATTCTAAGCCAAGCAAGTATTTTTTTTTAAATCAAACACCTCGCATATTATGCCATTAAAAAGATCTTTAAAAAGGCTTCAAGAAAATACCACATGAAATACATTTAACTTTATCAGTTACGGAAATATGACCATACAAATCAGGTATTCAGATTATTATTAAATTACCTTTTTTTTAGTACCTACTGTAGGTATTGACTTTATATTTCGGGGTTATAAAATACTTGTCCGAAGCTTTAAAATGATGTGCTAGCCCTCTTTCCGCGGTCTTCGAGTAGTGCGGTTCACATTTACGTAGAGGTCTACATAGACTTCCCGGGTAGGCGATTGAGGGCGTCGTACGAGCGTAGCTGTACCCTTGGGGACCGAGAAAAGATTCACGCTAAATTGGGGCTTCTTTCTTCTGGGGCTAAGCGCTGTGAGTGAAGATTCCTAAAGCCTGAAGTTTTTACGTTTTGGTGTTGGACACATGGTGTCCTCGTATGGTCGAGGAGGTGCGCACGCCTTGCGGAAATACGTTAGTAGTGAAAGTGACGGCTATGCGCGATACCAGTAGCAGCCGCTGGCTTGACAGTCACAGTTTATGCATGTTCAGAAGTTCATCGCTGTTGTTGATGTTTACAAGTGTTTCTTATTCATATGCTAGGAAAGTCTGGGAGTTTCGAGCTCGATTATCCAGATTTTCCAAGGACAAAGCCGGGAAAGCTTATAAGCAATAGCTTATATGACCGGAACGGGAGAACTGGCGAATTGACTTAGTATCAGAGCCATAAAACAAAAAGATAGATAGATAGATAGATGTGCTAGTCCTTTTATTTGTCAATTTTACTCTAAAATATAATAAGTACCAGCCCCGGATCTAGAGGGGGCAAACCGGGTTGTTTGCTCCGGGTGACACCTTCAAGGGGCGGCAAATTTAAACATGGCTGACGCCGACGTGTACTGGATGGTGATCACTTGCGTTTGCGATCTGGATTAATTAAAAGATGGAGAAGAAATCGTGCATGATTGTAAGAAGCGAAGACCATTTGTTTTTTGTTCTTCAATTTTCATTTGGGATAGCTGTGTGTATTATACATGGAGGAGAGCGCGATTTGAAAGGAGAAGATTCTTTTTTTTGTTCTTTAGTTTTCATTTTTTTTCTTTGGGCAAACCACGAAGGCTAAAAGCCTAAATACTAACGTACCGTGGGTGTCTTAAGCGAGGTAAGAGGGGGTCTGTTGACACGGGACTTAAATACTTGAAGATTTGGGGGAGGAAAGACCTCCGCGGGCAGCAGGTTCCACAATCTAGAAACTCTAGGGATAAAAGAACGAACAAAGTGGGAAGTTCGGGGCCTGTCCAGTTGGACCGTATAGGGATGCATACGCGCGGAACCCCGAGTTTCTCTGTTGAGAACCGTAAGTGGGGGAATTATACTGGACAATTCTTCAGAGCAGAAGCCATGAAAGTACCTATAAAAAGCGATAAATCCCCACAGCCCGACGATGGGCAAGAGAGGGAAGCCTTTCTGTAAGTGAAGGTTCATTAATGAGACGAATAACTCTTCTTTGAATAGAATCAAGAATGCTCAGGGTTGTGGGGGACGCCATACCCCAGATATGAGAACAATATTCCAAGGGAGGTCGGATTTGGGACACATATAAAGTGTATAAATTAGAAGGGGAGAAATACTTTTGGCTCGAAAGAGAAATCCAAGCTTTTTGAGGCTGCCGTGGCTATAGATACAATGTGTTTATGCCAGTTAAGGTTACTTTCAAATGTGACGCCCACAAGATTGAAGGTGTCTTTGCTCTGTAAAACTTGGCCGCTCATAAGTAGAGGATGAGTATTTGATATTTGAGATTTCGGATACTTTTGTCGACTATATATAAAGCGCCAAGTAATGGGAAAAATGGGGTGAGATTTTATAGGCAAGGGACCTTTTTTGTTTTTCAAGTTTTTTTTTCAAAAATTTAAAGGACGTTAAATCTATACTTCGCTATACTAAAAAAATGGCCGAGGGGAGCGGCTAAGGCCAATTTTTGCCCCGCCTGAAAAAAAAAAATGAAGATTCGGGCCGGTATAGCCCAATTAACTTAGACTTTCACCTCGGAATATCACTGAATAAGCTAAATATCTGTACATATCTTTATTTTGATACAAAAATACTCTCCTAAAAATACCCTATGATATCGTGTAAGGAACTCAAAATATGACAGGTCATATGTCAAAAAAATCAGTTTTTTGCGAATATCTCGTTTCCTTTACTTTTAATTGCATTTATATTTATTATAAAAATTGTAGAACACTAAATTCTTTATAAATTTGATTCTAAGCATTTTTTGTCATACCAACGGATCCGAAAATAAGGACGCAGAGTGTAAATCATTTTAGTGTATGTACATACCTTAGCACGCAATCAATCGTGATATTTAACAAATACTTAGAAGAAATATTAGACTAAAAATCACGATTAATTGCGTGCTAAGGTATGTACATACAGTAAAGTGCTTTACACTCTGCGCCCTCTATTATCGGATCCGTTGGTCTAAAAAAAAGGTTAAAATCAAATTTGAAGAGAATTTTATTTTTTACAACTTTCATAATGAATATAAATGCAATAAAAAGTAATAGAAACGAGATATTCGCAAAAAAACTGATTTTTTGACATTTGACCTGTTATATTTCGAGTTTCTTACACGAAATCATAGGGGATTTTTAGAAGAGTATTTTTTGTGCCAAAATAAAGGTATGTACCACTGATCTCGATGGATTGCTAATTTTATAACCTGCGAGGAACAAAAGTGCGCAAAAATGGGCAAAAAAACCGGTTTGTACACAAGCCAGTTGAGGGTAAACGCACTCGGACCCAAACAAACTATTCGCATTATAGGAAAAAATTTGTTGACCGCGTCCTGCTTTTCTGTTCGAAGTACGGTAGCTAATGAGCGTTACGGTCAGACCGCGGACGAAGGGTACGGGGTGCCGGTGTTTGTATTTTGCCACGGCTTATAAGTGCGCATGTTCGTCCACCCACTGCGCGCGGTCGTAAAAATTCGAAAAATGCTTCTTGCCACTGCGGATCTAAATGTAGGTTATCTATGGTATATACAGATATTCAGCTTATTCCGTGAGATTCGGAGATTGACCCTTTAATTTGACTTATATGACTGGGGTAGTAATTACGCATCAGTTTAAATCCCTGTAGTTGAAATATTTTAAATCGATCCGTTAAGAAAATTAAATTTAGGTTATTTTATCCTAGATTAAATCGAAATTATATGCGATACTCGCAGCCCATTCCTAAAACGAAGTGCAACACGCTTACTCCTACGCAAAATAAATTGAAAAATCTTCAATTTATTTGGGTCAATGAACAACGTAAGCAGCTGTTGGCAGTCATCGTTAAAAATTTAATTCGTAATAAAATTGTCGTAAAAAACAGGTTAATGAGATTAAACTAAATAAAACCGATTGATACAAATTTATTACAATGTCTATAATGTTGTTTGGGTAATCAGCAGTCACAAATCTGGCGCCGAACGATAAAAACTAACTGTTTTTATTCGCAAATATTTACGTTGAAATCTCAAGGGATAGAAAAAGTGACGTCAGCGTCATTCCTAATTAGAAATTTGAAACATTTGAAGAGATTGTTTTGCTAATTTGAATTTGCTATATAGTGCCATCTCATATTAGAGACATTTGGCACCTCTTATTTTGCAATTCCGTTGTGATTAACGTTATTCTGAGACTGCGCAGTAACCACTGATCTGAAAAATAATAAGGATAAATACAGCAAAAATGACAATAACCCCTACGTGGGCACTGCGCAGTACACTTGTGGGCATGCGCACTAAAAATTTACAGACTAGCGGAAAACAAACAACAGGACCGGGTTTGGAAATTTGGTAAACGAGGGTTTTTGGGGCGCTAATCACGACTTTTTTTGGAAACGTTTCGTTCTCGAGATATTCATCATCAAAGTTGAAATTCAATTCTTAGTTTCACTCTATTCCGCCTTCTTTTTGCACAAAATTCTTGATATAACACCTAACAGGCACACAATATTATATAAACATCTTTAAAAAAAACTTTTTTTAGTTATTTTACACGTTTTTTTCATTAAATTCCAAATCTTTTACCCCTAAAACGCTACAACCATGCATACACCTATGTGTATAATGGTTTCAGACATGGCGACTTGATTTAAAGCAAACTTTTATATTAATAAAGAAAGGCTAAAAACCAATAAGAAAAACATGTTTTAAAAAGGGTTTTTTATAGTTAAATAAAATATTGTGTGCTAATTTAGTGTTACATCAGTAACTTAGTGCAAAAAAAAGGGAATTATAGTAAAAATAAGAACAGTTTGGCCATGATGACGAATATCTCAAGATCGAACCGTTTCCGAAAAAAAAATAGATTCGTGATCAGCGCCCCAAAAAACAAGGTATAGCAAATTTCGTCAAAATCGGAGTTGCCGCAACTTTCTAGACAATTACCTAATTTTGTTTCTTGGATATATACACATATTTAAATATTTTATTTTAAGTTTATACTCGTCTTCCATAGAAGTCCCTAAAAATTAAACCGGTTTAGATATTGGGTACTTTTTTTTGTCTTGTATAATTTAGTATACGAGAGTGCTTTGAAGCACTAATCTCAACTTGAATTTTGTTTTTTGCTGGACCCTCTTTGACTAAACCTTAAAACTGCACGATATTTTTTGCGTTATTATCTTTCTTCTTAAAACTACTTTGACACAAGAAAACTAAATCAATTGGTATTTGATTTATTTTATCATAAAACCAATTAACTTTGGTGTAACTAGTTTGAGGACTCAATTTATACACTGTTATTTCACTTTCGCTCCCGTAGCAGTTTTCGTTCAGTTAAACTTGGCGTGTTGTGCCATTTGTAAATGTCGTTGCCTCATTTGACTTGACCAAGTTATCACCTTTGCCTCTGGTCGTTTGCAAACGTTCGTGATCTTAGAAAATTTTATTCTGAAAATTTTTGGGGTTAGGGACAAACTGACCTTATATTTGCAATCAAAACCACAAGAAAAACCTTCCAATTTCTGCAAAACAACACTATACAATAACTCATTATTTAGTTTTGGTTTATCAAATGTAAAATAAACAAAAGTTAAAAACACCACTGAAAAACACGAAGACTCGCTAAGCACAAATGTCCTTTTATTTGTGCTTATTTGTGCTTAGCGAGAATACCAAATGACTAATAACGGTCGACCGTAGATGAGAGGTTGGTTTTTAGGCTGCTGACGGCGTCAATTTTACCTGGCGTTTACAATCGGAAAATCCCAAATTATCATGAGTATGGCCCTGTTGCTATGTAGGTAAACATTTTCAGTGTTCCAACCACTATATTTATTAAAATACTGCAAATTTTGTCAATGTTGCCAACACTATATTCGATTTTAATTGAAAAACACTATCTTTTATGAGAACTGCGCATGTGCAAAGGTGTACAGCAACTCTCCCAGTGTGGGGTCAAAAATTCGTGCGCAGGTCTATTGAAAATATATGGGGAACATTTTCTATTAGCTATCCGCTTTATTTTTCAGATCATTGGCAGTAACGCAAATATGATCCGTTATCGTTATTAACGATACCGGACTCCTTTAATTACGGATGAATACCGAAGAGCTTATCGTTATCGTTATCGTTATCGTTAGTGTTAAACTGCGTGGTTGCCGGATTGTAGAAATTTTAATATCAATTATTTAAAAGGTTAAAATTTTATTGCCGTATTAATTAAAATATCATTTATTTATACAAAGGCTCTAATTAGCGAAAAATCTATAGCAGTAATAAAAATCAAATAGTGTTAAGAAATTCAAACGGACTTGCACTTTTACGGATATTCTAAATCAGTAATTAATTTAGATGTTACAATCTGGCACACTTGCTTTTTATTCTACTACCAAACTTAACCTTACTTTTTGTGTTTTGCTTATACTGTATTGTTTGCATCTACTTTAAAAAACAAAATCAACAGAAGTGTTTGCATATATTTAAATATCAATTTATATCTTATGAAGAATAAAAGTAAATACTGATTTTTCGTTAACTTTAAAATCGGTGAACCACATTCAAAAATAAGGTTATGTGTCGAAAGCGCAGACGCAAGATAAATTTCTTAAAAGAGGCTGCAAAATCTGTCTTAAACTGCTGCCGTAATCGTTATGTTTAATAACGATAACCATAAGGAGGCCAAAAAACGTCTGTTATTTTAAGAGGTGCAAAATGTCTCTATTATCAAACAAAAAATTAATATCATGGACGTAGTAGGTAGGATTTTTAAATTATTTTATCTAAAAACTGAAACATAGTACCCACACCAAATTTATATTAAATGCTATTGATGCTACGGGAAACACTTTGCTAAAAAAATATTTTAGAATTTGCGAAAAAAGTTGATTTTTGTTCCGCCCTCCCCTTCAGTAAATTCTCTTTTGTATTTTATTCGTGAATGTGATCAAATTTTATCAAGAAATCCCAAATTTTGCAAAAATATCTGTATTTTTTAAAAACTATACCAAGTTGAAATTTTTGCAATATGTTTTTTATGTCAAATTTTCAGATGCCTCTAGTTATCAAAAAAGCAGATATTTTTCCGAAATTTTGAATTTGTTAATAACATTTGGTCAAATTCACAAAAAAAAAAATAAAAAAATACTAATAGAAGATAAGCTTTTGAAATGTAGATGCTGCTGAGGGGCGGGTGGGGGGAACAAAAATTAGTTTTCTCGAAAATAACAAAATAAATATTTTCTCTACCAAAGTATTCCTCGTGGCCTAATAGCATCTGTTATAAATTTGGTGTGGGGCTCAAGTTTTTAACACGCTTTTATTAACTTGGGTTGTAACTATCTATCCATCTATCTATCCATCTATGTAACGGAATCTTTGAGCCTAATTTTAACCAACTTCCAGCTATTGGATTTCTTTGAAACTTTGCACACGTATTAAGGACCCATGACAATGCAATAATCTGCAAACAGTATCCCGTTATCCTGGTAACCAGGAACAAAAAAAATCCAGTATATTATTATAACCACTGCTTGATACCACCAAGTGTCATCTGTCACCTGTACGTCCCAGTGGTACCAACCACCGGCTATTTCAAGAGTTCGATCTGAATCGATTTTACTCAAATTTTATATTAGGTTATTTTCAGAAAGTCAATCTGAAAAACTTTGCTACTCTTGACAAAATGCGAAAAAATTTTTTAGTGAATAAACTGGAGCATTTATTTTTAAAAATTAATTGATATAACGAACTTAAAAAAGGAAAAATAATTAATAGTTTAAAAAAACTAAAAAAACACGCTTTTATATGCAACCGAACTAAAAATTAGAAAATAATTTTTCATTAAAAAAATATTGTAACTTCATAGTAAAAAGCGTGGGGTGCATTTTACTATTTTTTCATAACTTTTCCATCATAGATATTGGCAAATATAATAATTATAACATTTAATATATTAAGCACCCCACGCTTTTACTATGAAGTTACAATATTTTTTTAAATGAAAAATTATTATTAAAATAATTTAAAAAAACCTAGTAAGGCCCATAATATTAAATATTTAATTTTATGGCCATAATCAACCATTTTTTTTTATTTAGGTTGTAAGGTGCCTCTTAATTTAAATTGTCAATCGAACTATACTTAAGAAGACTAAAGTGCGTAGAAAAATTAAAATAGTTTTGACGTGACAACGTCTTATAATTCAATGGACCCGGCTGCAGGCACCAAAAACATGACTCATATGCCGTTACCTCGCGCGTTCTATTTAAGGCTTGAAGTGCAAGCGAGAGCGCGGAACGAGTGACAAAGAGGCCCAGTCTCCGCGTCGTTCGACATCTTTTTCTCTCCTACTTGAGTGAGCGTGCAGTGAAAAGTGAATGTGGTGTCAATTGTTTATAGCAACGATAATATCGGCGATAAAGGTAATGATTCTTTCGAAGTTGTCACGTTCAACTATTGTCAGTAAACCGACTTTGCAGACAACTGAATTTTATAACAGATATTTGGTTTTTTTCCACTGGAGCTGACAACTTATTATCTTTCTCTTCTCCTGGCATAGTGGACCATTTTGCATTTTTATAATCATACGGAATCTAATAAACAATATAATATATATATATATATATATATATATATATATATATATATATATCTTTGCAGTAGAACAGCAATATTAAAAGCATCATAAATAATAAATATAAAACATACACTGACAATTTAAAATAACTAGGGTAGGGCGGGGCTAGTTGAGCAATTTTTCACTTGATCGGTTATAGCTCCTCAAATATAAGTCTTAATGGCTTATAATGCATACTGATGGATTAGCAGTTTATCCCTTATTAATAGTGTCCATAGGTGAGGTAAGTTGAGCAAGGGTATGGGGCTAGTGGAGCACTTAAAAAGTAGTCAAATTATGGCTTGAATGTTAGATACGTTTACAATAAAAATACATTTTGACAATTTGATTTTTATATTTATAATCTTATAGCAACTTATAGTGACAAAACAACAAATCTTATTAATAAAACAGCAACGTACCTAGCTTAGATTAACTATTTGATTTAATATCTATTAATTCATCTTCGTTTTTTAAACTTTTTAGCGGTTTTATTTTGCTTCTCTTGTAATGCCTTCTGTATCTTAAAATTGCAGCTTTTCTCTATCTTCTGTTTAATTTGGCTTCTTTTCTTGGACCAGCCCTTGGGTATGGTCGAACTATTCTCAGAGAAAATTTAAGTTAGATAGGTCAGCTCGTTTTCTTTGTTGCTTGTACAAAGTTCGGGTTGCAGCCTCTTTTAAATCCTAAGGAGGCTTTAGTAGTCTTACTGTTATAAGTCCGTATCCTATAAAATAAAAAATATTACATTTTATACTTAAAACCGTGGGGTTAGTTAGGCAACTGTAGCTCAACTAACCCCAACCTGAAATTTTAAAGAAAAAGTAAATTTATTTAAAAACCGGTTAACATTATATCCAAAATCTTTATACATATTAAAACTGCAATAAATTTACTTAAGATTAACACTTATCTGATTGAGAACGGAATACATTTAACTATCACAGATAAAATTATCCGGCTTGCAATTATTTTACTTTTTCATCACAAAATAAACAATGCGCACGGATACTTTTCTCGATCGCCGCGTCACCACTAGTGGTCGTACAATAAATTCCCCTCGCGTACACCCTTCTTTACGCTATTTGATGCTTTCGCGTGCGGTCGATAGTTTTTAAGATATTTTGATTGCCCAACTTACCTCTATGCTCAACTAGCCCCACCCTACCCTATTTTATAGAAAATAAATAATTAAATAAAACAAATTACCCTTATAGAAGAGTATTTTTAGTAGAGCTTTTATATTTTTAGTCAGTTATTTTCTCGTGGTCAAATAAAATCATTTAAACATTGATGCATAAATCAAATGTGTCCTTTATTGTGTGCCCACAACAAAATAGCATATGCAGAACAATCGTGTTCCATTATTTTTTAATTAAGCAATAATCGCTCATGAATTAATTACATATTTATATTATCTTGTCAGACCAACTGGCTCGATAGTTGAATAAATGATCTTGGAATTGACATACGTCAAATATACGTATTCAATCACTTATAGTACAGATACAGCTAATCTTAAGAATAGGGATAATTTTATAAATGTGTATAATTGCATATAAATATTTAAAAAATTAACTGACTCAAAAAAAAAAAAATAAAACAGTGAAGCCTCGTAATAACATATGATGTCAGGACTTTACCTGAGCTGCAGTTGGTAATAGTTCGATATAGCGGTTTTCGCTATTATAAGAGATTTTTGAAAAATTATTTTTCTGGGCCTTTCTATAGGTCGATTATGACACAAATCTGTGTGCGCCTTTTCCAAAATCCATTTCTTTAATTGATTATTAATAAAAACATATTACGGGACGGTGGAGTAAACAGGGGTGCTGGGTGGGGACGAAACAGTAGAAATCCTACATTAAACGCCCAAAAACAGTATTTCACAGTACACACCGCACTTTCTGTTTACAAAAATGTCCAAAAATTGTTTAAAAAAATAAAAATAAATAATAGTACAACAATCCCGCCATGGCTGTCACTGCATAAAAAGAAGAGTTTGCAATAGAACTGTAAATGTCTTGTGATGTTGCCAAATAAAGTGAAAAAGTGTCAATAGCTTAAAAAAGGAAGATACAGGACAAAATTCATATGAAAAATTAAGTTATTCCTTCTTCCTATTATAATTTGTAGAGAAAAAGGAAAATACCTAAACATAAAGAAAGAGGCATTTCTACAAAAATACCATTGTTTCTCATGGAGATGGTGGATAATCCCTGAAATAGTCTTGGTGTTAATTCTTCATAAGAAGTTTGGCAACGCTGCTTCTATCAAAACCGTCATTTTCATAATGACGAACTTCATGTTATCAGCTGACCAAAATAAATTTTCCTTCTTTAATTAATGGCGGACGAGATATCTCATATGTGCGGGATAGTTTTTCGGAAAATTTAATACTTTTCAAAATTAATTTACATTTTTCATGTGCCCCAAGTGCAGTATATTAATGTTTTCTTGTGTTTAACGTTGGATTTATAATGTTTTGTCCCCACCCAGCACCCCTGTTCACTCCACCATCCCGTAAATATGTTTTTATTAATAATAAATTATAGTAATGGATTTTGGAAAACGCGCACACAGATTTGTGTCATAATCGACCTATAGAAAGGCCCTAAAAAGAATTTTTCGAAAATCTCTTATAATAGCGAAAACCGCTATATGGAACTATTACCACTTTTTGTTCAATAAAAACACCTTGTTCTTAAAAAATTAACTTTTATTAAGATCAAATAACAAAACGTCTTTTTCCGGCAAAAGTCATCGATGCAAAAGAGCGGGCCAGTGTTGCCAATTTTAAAAGTCTAAATTTACAATGTTGCCACTGTAAGCAAAAGTTCCTAACATATAATATTAAAGTATAAAAGTCATTTGTCTATTTAGTTATTAACATTTAGTAATTTAGCGGAATGTTATTACCTGGCCTCATTTTCTAAACATTTTTTTATTTTTAGTTTTTTTTATCTTTTAAAGTCGGTCTAATTTTTTAAAATATTTATTTTACTCTTTTTAGTTTTTATTATTAACATTTAATCGGTGAGCATCCACTAAAAAACAGTACTGGTACTTTTTTCTCACGTAAACTCTACTGCTACCCCTAAAAGGTATGAGTTGGGTATAAACGGACACACCTGACCCACAAAAATGAAATACACGCAATTACACACAAAAAATATAACGGTTATTTTTTACAACTCTGTATATATTAATTTTAAAAATATCAACACAGTCTGCTAAAGTAGTTCTTTCTCTACGAGAAACCCAACCTCAACTAATATTAAAGGCTTTATTTTAGAAGGAATTGATGGTTATGTCATGGCTTGCAAACGTCATTTTTGACAGAAAATTTAAAATAAGTCAAAAACGGTTGGACTTAGGTATAGAACATTATACATAAATTATGTTTAGAATTTCACGCAGAATCTAGAAAATAATTAATATATAGGGTGTTCCATTTAAAATAATGAAGTTAACCTTAACTTCCGGTATAACCGGAAGTGGTAGAGCTGTCAAAATGTTTTAGTTGTAAGTCCCCCACTGACTTTATAATGTTACTAAAATTTTAAAATTTTCCAAAGCGTACTTTTCGAGAAATCGATCGCAGCAGTTCCCAGTGGACACCCTGTATAAATAAAAGCTTTTGTCCGGCGAACAGATGGGTGAGATTACTTCCCATTTGGACCAGAGATTTACGTGTCTTTTCCTTGACTGTTTAAATATACAGGGTGTTTTTAATTTTTTAATGAAAAAATAATTAGGAGGTGACTTTCTACCAAAAAATAAGAGTAAAACCTTGTATGAACATAATACGTCTAAGTTTTTGAACTACGGAGTGTTATTTTCTTTTTAAATATTGGTTTTTTATAATAACTTTTATACCCATTCATATATTTTTAAAAAATTGCTGGCTTACAAGAAAAAAATTGTATCAGTGTCGTCCATGAGGGTTTTAAGGTAAATAATTTTTAAGAAAAAAATAGTGCGCCACTGCATTTTTTGGTATGGTCAGTTTGTATTCGGTATTTATTCTTTAATTAGATGGGAATTTACCCATGCCAAGAAATTTATTTATTTACGCGAACACCGTCCATTAGAAAAAGTCAGAAAGCCAAATTTGTTCTAAACTGAATGAAGATTAAAAAAAAATACTTAAAAAAATGCAGTAGCGTACCATTTTTTCTCAAAAAAAATAACCTTAAACCCCTTATACTGGTAAAATATATGTTTTTCTTGCATGCCAAAAATGTCTTTATGTGCAAAGGGTGTGTCTCCCAAATTTTTAAAAAAATTTTAAATGGGTATAAAAGTTATTATAAAATAAATAATATTTAAAAAAAACTAAAAAACACGCTCTTATATGCAACCGAACTAAAAATTAGAAAATAATTTTTCATTACAAAGAGTTTGTATTACAGTAATAAAAGGTCAAACTATGAATCATAATTATATACCTCAAAATAGAATTATAATAAAATTTAAGATAATAACAGAATAATTCACTTCTATATATATACTATTTTTCATAACTTTTCCCTCATAGATATTTACAAATGAAATAATTATAACATTTAATATATTAAGCACCCCACGCTTTTATTATGAAGTGAATTATTCTGTTATTATCTTAAATTCATTGTTTGACCTTTTATTACTGTAATACAAACTCTTTGTAATGAAAATTATTTTCGAATTTTTAGTTCGGTTGCATATAAAAGCGTGTTTTTTTAGTTTTTTTAAACTATTTATTTTTCATTTTTAGTTCGATATATCAATTAGTTTTCTGCGGACATGTGGATATTGAAATGTTTCACGAACTATTTCGTAATCTAATCATTTCATTTAAAACTTCACTGTTGCATGGGGTTTTAGAACGCAACTACTCCGAACAAGTTTCTGTCAGCCTTATGCTGAGAGTACGTCCGAAACTACACGCATGCGCAGATCGCGCACTAGCTCTTTCTCTGTTACTCCCCTACAGAAAATCTATAAAGGAATTTATTTATCCTGAGCAATCCTGCAGATTATTTTTCTTATTTTTTTGGTGGAAAATCACCTCCTTATCCCTGTAAAACTTATATTTTAAAGATTTTTATAAATCAAAATTCTTACAACATTTTATACTCATAAAAGTTTCTTATGAAATTTAATAATCCTTGAATTGTCTAACTAACCAGAAAGAGAGAGATAGAGAGCGCGATTGTTAAACCCAAGAAAGGTAAGATATTCATTTCATTTCTGTAATATCTGTATCTATATACAATAAAATTGTGCGAGAATCCAAGTGGAAACATATAAATTACGGATCTTTTTAGATCTCGAAATCGGATTATATATAAATTATGTATAAATGACTTATTTTTACTTTATTCAGGCTCAGAATGTGAAACTGGGTTACCGATATTCTTATATTACATTGAAAGCGGTATTTCGTTTCATGAAACATTACTGAATAAGATAAATTAAATAAAATACTCTTACAAGAAGACAAAATGTCAATTAGTCAGCCCGACGATGGGCAAGAGAGGGAAGCCTTTCTGTAGAGTGAAGGATCATTAATGAGACGAATAGCTCTTCTTTGAATGGAATCAAGAATGCTTAGGGTTGTGGGGGACGCCATGCCCCAGATATGAGAAAAATATTTCAAGGGAGGTCGGATTTGGGACACATATAAAGTGTGTAAATTAGAAAAATACTTTTTGGCTCGAAAGAGAAATCCAAGCTTTTTGAAGCTGCCGTGGCTATAGATACAATGACTACGTTTATATCGAATAGTTGAAGCTAGCTTAAGTTAAACCGGCTTGAAAAAGCGATATAAACGCGTTTGAAAGTGACTTGAATCGTTCAAGTCAAGCCTAAAAATAAGAAGGGTTGACTTCACTGAAGCCGATTAGAAACACAATATAAACGATCGTTTAAAGCCAGCTGTCCATGAGAGCGGTTTTCCGCTCGAGAAGATAGATCAGCTTTGTGGTTGGCGGGAAAAGCATTTTAAATTTGCACTAACCAATCACAACGCTGAATATATCATCCGCGAGCTGAAAACTGCTCTCATGGACAGCCGACTTAAGCGATTCAAGCGGAGTTTAATAACTGCCTAACTTCAGAAGAATGCATCATCAAACGTCATCAGTGTCAATTTCATATATGATTTTGACATTTTTATACAAAATATGAGTGGAAAAACTTTAAAACACGCTCACACCAACAGCAGCACACAAAACGGGACAAATTAAAAAGTGAGGTTTGTTTTTCATTTGATGTCTATTATGTGAAGTTGGATTCTGTCGCATACGTACGACGATGGCCTGAAATGTGCTTGACCTCGATTTTCAATCGACTTTTAAGCCACCGAAATAAACACGTAGACTTGGAAATCGTTTCAAAGCCGCTTTGTTTTCAAGCCAGCTTAAACTATTCTCCCCAATCCAATATTAAATTAAGATCCTGCGAAAGAGATATCTTCATCGCTCTGCGTTTGTTTTCCAAATCAGGTTTAGTGATGGGTTTAGGAACCTGAGAACTAGACTGAAGGATACTATCGTCGGCGAAACTATGAATGGAATTAGTTGTGGACGAGAGAAGGTCGTTGATGTGAAGAAGAAACAGTGTTGGTGCCAGAACTGAGCCGTGAGGCACTCCAGCAATCACTTGGTGAAAGCTTGAAGAATGGCCGTCCACAATAACTGATAAACGTCGTACGTAGATAGATAACTAGAGAGCCAAGTACAGAGTTTAGTTGAAAGACCATAGGAGGGAAGTTTATTAAGAAGTGCGGCATGTCAGACCAGACCTGATCAAAAGCTTTGGATATATCAAGAGCAAGGATCTGGGACTCACCTAGAAACTCAAGAGACTTATTCTAGCAGCGTGATACGAAGGAAAGAAGATCTGCTGTAGATCTTTTGTGGCGAAATCCATACTGCCTGTCATGCAAAATTTTGTGTTCTAAATACTTAGGAATTTGTGAATTTTGCTTATAAGTATGGGTTAATGCTCATGATATAGAAAAATATAGCAAAGGCATTTGCTTATACTTAGAAGCAAAAGCCTTTACTTTAAATTTTATAAGTATAAGCATTGGCTTCTAATTATTCATATGGCCCAATACGTCGGCGATCAAATAAAGGTTAAAAGCACGGCTTCAAAGCATACTTACGTAACGTAATTTAAAATTCTTTATGCAACCACTTAAACTAATTTTTTTTCAGGGTTTATATCCAGGGTGTCAGGTGTCAAATAGACGCCCAAAAAGCTAGTTCATACAGACGCAAAAAGCGAATTTCACATAAAATTAAAGGCGGGTATTCAAAATAAAGATAGTTTAAAGATGTTGCGAATTCGCAAAATTTAAAATCTAGTGGGCGGGAAACTTGAGATCATTTTAATTTCTAGCGAATATTCGCGTGCGCTCATGCGTAGAAACGAGAGGTTATTTGTCATATGTCATTTCAAAAACAATTTTGTTATTGTTATTTTTATGTCATTCTATTAGCTGTTTGGAACGTTATTTTTGTGTTCATTTTCTTAAGTATTTTGTGTTTTTTTTATTTGAATTTATAATAACTTTTTAAGCCATTTTCATTTATAATAAATTTGCAGCGTTTCTACATCTTCGTTGTTAAATAAATGTGCTTTATTCTTTATTCATCACAACAGAGAAATGTTATATTATTAAAAGGAAAAAACTAAGAAAATCTTAAAAGAACCCAAGCGTAGCGTCACCACCGAAATAAAAACAATAAAGAAATTTGTAGGTTATGTTGTTGCCTAGAATTTCGGCGAATTTCGCAGCTGTATGAACATAAAAAAAAACGCGAATTTTTTGGCCAAATATTCGCTCTCGCAATTCGCTTTTCGCGTCTGTATGAACTAGATTTAACAGTTTTTTCTAACGGGTTTTTTTCGTGATTTTACTGTGGTTCAACTACTCTTTATTACATGTTTTATTTAACGATGGATTGAAGATATGCTCTATATTGGTTAGGCAAATGTAATTTTGGATCCAACGTTTTTTACTTTTAGCCTTTACCTCACTTGTCAATCAGTTAATCAATCAATCAAATTTTATGGTTATGAAACTTCTTCTTTTCTAATTTTGACGTAGGGTAGGGCAGGGCTAGTTGAGCAATTTTTCACTTCATCAGTTATAGCTCCTCAGAAATAAGTCTTAGGGGCTTATAATGCATACTGATGGATTAGCAATTTATCCCTTAGCAATAGTGTCCATAGTAATTTCTTTCTAATAAGTCGAATTTAGGAGCTACATCTATTTTATTGTAGATAGTCAAGTATGCCCAACGTACCCCATAGGTGAGGTAAGTTGAGCAAGGGTATGGGGCTAGTGGAGCAGTTAGAAAGTATAGTCAAATCATGGTTTGAATGTTAGAAACGTTTACAAAAAAAATACATTTTAACAATTTGCTGTTTATATTTATAATCTTATAGAGTCAAAACAACAATTATCATTAATAAAACAGCAACGTACCTAGCTTAGCTTAACTATTGGATTTAATATCTAGTAAGAAATGCCTTACAAATTTTTTTAAAAATTTTAGTTTGGTAAATTTTATTTAAATTTTTAAAATTATAACTTTTTTCTATATTTTTATTTAAAAATGTTTTTGTTAGAAAATTTTATTTAAAAATTTTAAATTTCCATTGACTCATCGTCGTTTTTAAAAGTTTTTTAGCAGTTTTATTTCGCTTCTCTTGTAATGCCTTCTGTATTTGTGAAAATTGCAGCTTTTCTTTATCTTCTGTTTGATTTGGCTTTTCTTGGACCAGCCTTTGGGTATGGTCGAACTATTTCCAGAGAAAATTTATAAGTTAGATAGGTCAGCTCGTTTTCTTTGTTGCTTGTACAAAGTTCGGGTTGCAGCTTCTTTTAAATCTTGAGGAGACTCTAGTAGTCTTACTGTTATAAGTCCGTATACTAAAAAATAATAAAAAAAACATTTTATACTTAAAACCGTGTGGGCAACTGTAGCTCAACTAACCCCAACCTGAAACTTTAAAGGAAAAGTGAATTTATTAAAAATCCGGTTAAAATTATATCCAAAATCTTTACACATAATAAAACTGCAATAAATTTACTTAAGATTAACACTTACCTGATTGAGAACGGAATAAATTTAACTATCACAGATAAAATTTTCCGGCTTGCAATTATTTAACTTTTTAAACACAAAATAAACAATGTGCACGGATACTTTTCTCGATCGCCACGTCACCACTAGTGGTCGCACAATGAGTTCCCCTCGCGCAACCCCTTCTTTACGCTATTTGATGCTTTCGCGTGCAGTCGATAGTTTTTGAGATATTTTGATTGCCCAACTTACCTCTATGCTCAACTAGCCCCGCCCTACCATACCAAAGTCGGGATACGTTACCGATCGCGATACGGATACGTGTGCCGTATTGACGTAAGTTTAACGTAACGAATTGAAACTAACGTATCGCCGCTGCGCAAGCGCATTACAATACGGATAGGGGTACCTGATGATTTTTTAAACTGCTTTTTGTCTCTAATGTTAAACATAGATGTCGGGTTGTGCAATAAGTTTATCTTCATTTTTAAATTCAGGCCAGCCTATCTAAAGTTATTCGGTAAAATGCAATCATTATTGAAAATTACGAAAATAAATAAATGTATTACGCATTACTCACCTTTTTTATTTGACCTAAAAACATAATCTCTCATATCAAAACAATGGTTATTTTCGTTTATTTTTAAAGTGTTTTGGTTAGTACATTGATAAGCTATGCCTAAAATATTATAACAACCAGTTTAGACTTCGTTTTTAGTAGAGTGCACATTTTTACAATAAAAGGAATTATAGGGAACATATACAGATTCCTCATGGACTACTGTCACTGGCGCGCTTTTGAGAATATTGCTCAGTTTTTTAGGTTATTAAAAATATAAGTTACTTGGGTGTCCTCCTTAATTTCTGTATAATGGTAGGGCAGCCCACAATGTCAAATGGGGATTTAATTAAGCGTCATAGAGAATTATTGGGTTGCAAAGCTTAGATGATAAGAAAAGAAAATGTTATATAATGTATACCAGTTTATCGGTGGGGAAGCGGCTATAGATTTTTTATGTCGAAGAAATAATGGTATTATTTTGGCTTGTGGAAATCGTTCAGATCGTATCGGATTATATATATTTTTGCTATCCTTGTATTATTTTCTTCAAAATAAAAAATAGCCATGCTCGAGAATGTCAAAATGATGCTTTTTCACAACTTTGTAGCCCTCCGCTTTCTCTATGTCACTCTCAAATTGTCAGATGGAGTGGAATATGTTGAGCATGTAATTAACTCACCCTATCATAATATGACGCTCTCGAAAATGTCTAATGGATACCGGGTGATGCATCGCCGGGCGGGACATAGGAAATCCCATTGTAATTTTTAATGGGATCAATTATTGGCTCCCTAATTATTTTGAGAAAAATTCAATTGATGTTTATTGAAAAGCATGCAAATCTACGTACATGGTAAAAACTTTAGATTTTTCGGTTAACCCGTTTGCTAGTTAGATGCTAATATATTTTTAAAAATTGTTACATTATTATCGCCTCATATTTATGAACAACAATAAAAATACCAGTTAGCGTGACATTACGTTGTCATTTTGAAATTTAGTGCTTTATTATTATCAAAAATCGTATAGTGAAAAAATTAAAGTTGTATTAATCTATTCGCTCTACAATTTTTTGATAATAATAAAGCACTAACTTTTAAAATGACAACGTAATGTCACGCTAACTTACTTTTTTATTGTTGTTCATAAATATGAGGCGGTAATAATGTAACAATTTTTAAAAATATATTAGCATCTAACTAGCAAACGGTTAACTGAAAATCTAAAGTTTTTACCATGTACGTAGATTTGCATGCTTTAATACACTGTAATTTTTTGGGTTTGAAATATAATTTTTCACATTATTTTGCCTAAATATCGAAAAAGTACCCCTATTTTTAATCGAAAATTTACGTGTCAAAATATCGGCATTTTCCAAAAAGTTGGTGGTTGTCTTGTTTGGTAAAAATCTCTACTTCTAATGATGTAAAAAAACTATACGTTACAATAGTAAATGTTGTCAAAAAATGCAAAAATCTCGGATTCGATGTTTTAAAAATCGATATTAGATCAGAGTTAATCATTTTTGAAAGCAAAAAAATATACATAAAAATGAAAAATAACTTACACGCCATTTGAGGTCGAGAAGTGAAAGGGGGTAAGTTTTTAAGGGTAAAAACGGTTTTTATCGGTTTCCGACAAAATTACTAGTCCAATGGAAATTTATTATCTGAGAAAAGTTACCATAGTAATGTATATTTTTTTACATTGAATAGAAGAGATTTTAACGAAGAAAAGGCCTACTGACTTTTTGAAAAAGCCGATATTTTCACACGTAAATTATCGATTGAAAATAGGGGGGATGTTAAGTCAAGACAAAATGGGAAAATATATTTTTTTAATTACCAAGGTAAGTTGTCACCAAATTTTATTTTTTTTTATTTTTTTATAAAAGATAAAAATAAAAAACCAAAAATTTGGTTATTTAAAATTTTTACAAAAACTTTGAGGTTATGTAAAAAAGTGTAAATATAAAAGTTGTAGATCTCCTTACTACCTAGAACATTGCCATTTAACTTTTTTCGTATGACTTGTATTTTTGCCGGAAATTCATAAAAATCATTTTTTCCTTTTAAGTCCCTCTTCCTCTCCCTTTCCGACCACAGATCGCCTGGAATTTATTTTTATTTTTATTTGTGTAATATTTTTTACCTTTTGCAACGACTTTCATCCTACTATAATTTTTTTCGTTGGTTTCGTTTAGCTGTAACTACCCCTAAAAAAGTAATTTATCCAAAACTATTTTTAATATCTGCCCTCAGTTCATTTACTAAATAAACAAATATTTAAAATCCTTATCTCTACCGTACACTCGTCGTCATCCCCCTTAAGTGATATTTATCAGAAAAAGTAAATATGTACCTTGACTGCCTAAAACACTAAAACGTCTTTTTTCTCCAGTTCAAAATTACGAAGCACAGAACAATTTTTACATTTTTAGTTACATGATTTTTCTTGTAATAAAAGGTTTTAAGATATACAGGGTCATCCCAATTAAGTGCCCGTCATTGGTAACTTCGTTATTATTTGAAATACAAAATAGTTTAAATTAGCAAACTAGTAGCATTTTTACACTCTTTAAGACTGAAGATTAGAAAAAACATTTGACAATCGGGTTTCTAAGTTATACAGCAAAATACCCTTTTTAAATGAAACACCCTGTATATTTTATTACCATTAGAAAGATCTTTTAAAATCCTTCAAAAAGAGCCACATGTGATATATCCAATTTTTCATGGTTTCGGAAATATAGCCATCCTTGGAAATTTTATAGTACACTGGCTTTTTTAAATAAAAAACCCTGTATATTACATTACCAATAAATAGATATTTAAAAGAGCTTTAAGAAAATACCACATTTGATATCTCTATCTCTTATAGTTTTGGAAATATGGCCATTCAAATCTAAATATTACGAGAAATTTTCATTATATCACAGCTTTAAGCTATAAGCAATAAGTTTAGTGTCAGAAATAAAACGGAGAAAATATCTACTATCTTTCAGATTTAAATGGCTATATTTCCAAAACTAAAAACGATAGGCACATCAAAAGTGGTATTTTCTTAAAGCTTTTTAAAATATCTTTTATTAATGATACCATATACAGGGTGTTTCATATAAAAATCCAGTTTACTATTAAACTCCTGAGGATGGCCATATTTCAGAAACTATGAAAAATTGGACGTATTATATACGAATTTTTTTTTAAGGATTTTGAAAGAACTTTCTAATGGTGATAAAATATACAGGGTAGGGTGTTCCATTTACAAAAAGGGTATTTTGATGTTTAACTCAGAAACCCGATTGTCAATTGTTTTTGTCTTATCTTTAGTCTTAAAGAGCGTGAAAATGCTACTAGTTTGTCAATTTAAACTATTTCGTATTTTAAATAATAACGAAGTTACCAATGACGGACACTTAATTTGGATGACCCTGTACAGACTGTTCACAGATGGGGTTTACAAGAGGACAAATAAACAAAAAAAAACATTTTTCAAAAAAATATGCATGCTTTATACAAATTTTTGCTTGTAAAAAGTAGGATTTATGAGAAGAAAATGTAATTTTGTATACAGAGTTCGCAAAAACTTGACTCTCCTTCAAGAGTAAACTACCTTTATTATTCATTTTGAAGTAAAATGTCATTAAAATTATTTATTTTAAATAATGTTTGTAATCAATAAAAAAATAATAATAATAAAAATGTTATTTATCTTCATAATTTGGCGAAAACGCCTTGATGACATTCGTTTGCAGCTGATAAATTGGGTTGTTTAGAAATTTGGAGAAAACAGGTGTTTGAAAAGCACATAATGGGAGTTTTTAGGCCATTTTATCATAAAAATTTAAAATAATTAATTTTTTTTACTTTAAAATCAGTTTTATGAAACTTTTTGACACTCCTGTAACATTAATAGAATCATTTAAAATGCCATTCTAAATAATTTGTTATAATAATATTTTGCATAAAAATGAAAAATTAAAGTAAATTGTTCTTTGAGAAAAATTATGTTTTTTCCAGTTTTTGCGTCCCCTGTATACAAAATCAACGTTTTTTTCTTCGTCAATCATATTTTTTCACAAGCAAAATTTTTTATGAAGAATGACGTTTTCTTGAAAAATGAAATTTTTGGTCCATTGGTCCTCGTTTAAACCCCATCCGTGGACAGTCTATAAAAAAATTAAAAAAAAAAACCAAAATGCAAAATTTTTTATGAAACATGACGTTTTCTTGATAAATGAAATTTTTTGTCCATTGGTCCTCGTTTAAACCCCATCCGTGGACAGTCTATAAAAAAATAAAAAAAACTAAAATAATAAAATAAAAATTAATTAAATATACTTAGAAATAAATAAAATAAATTAAAAACTTTGACACCCTGTATCTCGCAAACGATTAACGTTTTGATTTGAGGTAAATCGCACTAGATCTCTCTATTTTGGTCCAAGGAGACTTCTCCTTAAGCTTAACAATAAATAACACAACTTTATTCACACCAACGACGTATGGACCCAGCGATTCATACATAATTTTATGATAAACATTAAGCCAACAATCCTAATAGGCAAAGGGGGTGAGTCAAGCGAGAAATGAAAATGGCGGACTTACTTTTTGACCTTGGTCGATAGTATGCACCCAACGACGTTGGTCTCTATTTACCTGTGAAAAGTGAGGTGCGGAAATGAATAGTCTACCCTTCTACAAACAAAGCACTGCCTACCCATATTGTCTGTAAAAACACTTTCTAATCACTAACAAACACCAGAAAATACACAAAAAACGCATTATAAGCTTTATTTGATCACTTTTGGCTTTCCAAATTGTCAAATGGCAGAAACCAACAGAAATGACAAAGCAAAGGGGGCGTCACCCACAAGCGTTTAGGAAAAATTCATGTTTTATTTACGATGGAGTAAAAACCCCTGGGCGGCGTTGCCGGGATTAACAAATAATCACGTATTTTCAGAATTTTGTATTTTATTTAAAAGATAATAACTTATAATATTTGAACATATTTTTTTTATGATATCTAAAAATGATAAAAATATATGTATTGTTCATTTAAAAAGTTATATTACAAAATTCTTTAATATAGAGGCTTATCCAACAACTACTTGTGGTTAGTAAGTTTAGAGTGGAAAAATTAAATTTGGCAAACCGCATTTTAGCGCTTTTATTGTGATGTATTTATGACAACAGCTCAAACGTAAACAAACCTGGTCCATACGTCGTTGATCCACACCCTGTATATAAATAGGGAATAGGGACTAGCCAGCGTTGCCAAATATCCATAAAAATAATTAATTTTAGAGATGAGAGGGCAATTAAAAAGTTAATTTCCTCCGGGCATCTTGATGCGTGCAAAATTTTTAATTCTTGTATTTTTTAATAAACCGTTATCGCTGTCATTTTTATTTTTGTCAACTTATACAGTTTATTAAAGGCCTTTTAGGGGATCGTAAAACTTAAAGTTGTCGGGATTAAATATCTTAGTTTATTAAGTTTTATGGGCTTTAAAAGTGTTTATTGTTTGCATGGGGAAAGATAGTAGGAAGTCGGAAGCTGTATCTTTTAACTTAATGGGCCTGTTTTACTGGCTGGTAATGGCTGTGACCGTTAATACTGCTGGTAGGTATTATTGTGCGACTAAGAAAAATAAGTAAACTTGAAGTTTTATCGACATTTTATGTTATATTTTGGGTATAAAAGCAAATATTCTCTTCTCCTGGGCGGCCAAGATGCTCGGATAATTTATTTAAAAAATTGCAAAATACAAAAATATTAACGTCAAAATAAGTTGATTAAGTTTGTGCCACTGGACTTATTAAGTGTAATTAGGTTAGTGATAAATTACCCACCTAATGTCATTAATAATGCCAAATTAAAACATAATTGGGTAATGGGAATGGGAAATTAATGCTGGAGTGCCTCAGTGTTCAGTACTAGCACCAACTTTGTTTCTTCTTCACATCAACGACCTTCTTTCTTCCACAACCAATCCCATCCATAGTTATGCTGACGATAGTACCCTTCACTCCACTTTTCAGGTTCCCAAACCAATCTCTCAACCCGACTTGGAAAGCAAACGCAGGGCGATGCAGATATCTCTTTCACAGGATCTCAATTTGATATTGGATTGGGGCGCCAAAAATCTCGTTCAATTTAATGCATCCAAAACACAATCATGTCCCTTGTCGCGAAAAAATTATCAAACACTCATCCTTTGCTTATGAGTGGTCAGGTTTTGCAGAGCGGGGACACATTTAACCTTGTGGGCGTCACATTTGAGAATAACCTTAACTGGCATAAACACATTGTATGTATAGCCAACGCGGCTTCAAAAAAGCTTGGATTTCTTTTCCGAGCCAAAAGTATTTTTCTCCTTCCATTTTATACACTTTTATGTGTCCCAAATTCGACCCTCTCTGGAATATTGTTCTCATATCTGGGGAATGGCATCCCCTACAACCCTCAGCATTCTTGATGCCATTCAAAGAAGGGCTGTTCGTCTTATTAATGATCCTTTACTTACCCAAAGACTTCCTTCTCTTGCCCATCGTCGAGCTGTGGGAGATCTATCGCTCTTCTATAGATACTTTTACGGCTTCTGCTCCGACGAATTATCCAGTATAGTCCCTCCTCTTGCAGCTCCCAACAGAGAAACTCGTGTTGCCGTATGCATCCCTATACGGTCCAACTGGACAGGCCCCGAACTTCCCACTTTGTTCGTTCTTTTATCCCTAGAGTTTCTAGAATGTGGAACACGGAGGTCTTTCCTTCCCCCCAAATCTTAAAGTATTTAAGTCCCGTGTCAACAAACTCCCTCTTACCTCGCTTAAGACACCCACGGTACTTTAGTATTTAGGCTTTTAGTCTTCGTGGTTTGTCCAAAGATAGAAAAATCTCATGGCTTTCTAAAAAAATTATTTTATAATTTTATTGTATTTTAGAATGCTGTAATATACATAGATTCAGGCTGTTATTCTTCCTTAATATCTAAGAAATCTACCTTAGAATCAATAGAGAATTATTGCAAGTTGCCTTATTAAGCGTCGGGTATTATTAATACCGGCCTTATTTAAATAGTGCTTGTACCCATAATTTAGATTTATTGCAAATCATTTTGACAGTACCATTAACCTAAAAATAGGGGAAAATTTTTTAGTTGTTTTTCTTTATTGTTTTGTGTTGTAGAGTTTTGTTTTACACAATTAAAGAAATACATTTGAAAAAGCAAGGTTTTAAGTATTTTTACTTCTAAAAACTTTTCGATTTTGTGCTTGGCAGCCGTTCGGTTTACGCGAAAAGATCCGAAGTTAAAATAAGACAAAAATAAGGCACGACCTAAAACCGACATAAATAAAGCCCGGCACTATCCTTATTAAAGGAGTCCTTATTCCACCATGCATCTGCGCAAGCTCAGATGACAAAATAAGGCCGGTATTATTAGTGCCTGGCCTTATTTTACTGTGCAATATTTCTCTAATAAGTAATGCAATGATTATTCCTTTTATACCAATGTTTTATCTCCATATAAAACTCTTTCATATTTATATAAACTAATAAAAAAAGGTTTATTGTCTGTTAATAATTAGATTTTTTTTAACAAAAAAATCCTATAGGTAGCGGTGGTATAAAAAAGTACCCCTAATAAAGGCGTCTTATATACAGGGTGTAATTTAATTGATGGCTGAAAATACAGGGTATGATTTCTTAGTCTATTTTAGAAAGAAAAGTTCATATGAACATATGTCCTAAACGTCTTATGTTTTGAGATACAAGGTGTTAAAATTTTCAAAAGAAAACAATAAATTTCGAAAAACACTTATTTTAGTATAACTGTTATACTGAATATAAACCTTATTTAAAATAAGTATTTATTATTTTTGTTACATAGTTGCAAATTAAAAATTATAAAACCTAATTTTTTTAAGGAAAAAAGTCTTAAAATATGCAATTAAGTAATTTTTTTCTCATAAACTAAACAAGATACGAAAAAAATTAAGAGACATAAAAGTAGTATTTTTTTGCTTAAACTAAAGAAAGCACAAAAAGTTTGCACTATTCCTTTAGTTGCCTCTCGAGACGCCACTGGACTTATTAAATGTAATTAAGTTAGTGATAAATTACTCCCCTAATGTCATTAATAATATTACCAAATTAAAACAGAATTTGGTAAAAAATAGTAAGGATATTTAAAAAAATAGTTTTTTTTTAATTTTAACACTTTGTATCCCAAAAGTTAAGAGGTTTAGGACATAATATGTTTATATGAACTTTTCTTCCTAAAATAGGTTAAGGAATCATACCAGAGACAACAATGAGACGAGCAACTAAATGTAAATAAATTATCCGAGAGAGAGATAGCTGCTGGGCCTTCCTTGTCTGTCTTCAAGGAAGGTAAACGCAGATGGCGCGTGAGTCGACTTTATCGTTTGCCCGCCAAATTCAAATTATATAGCTGTGCTATTTTTGCCCTTAATATTAGGTACTTGTTTTTGTTTCCTATTAATATAAAATATTGGAGTTTAGTTCAATAATTACACACACCTAATTAAAAATGTCATTTATTTGGTTTTTATAAAGATTTTTTCTTACAGATAACCATGTCAATATTACCTTAAATTATCTGTTGAAAAGCACAAATTTAATATATACACTGTGATTACTATTAAAAGTAAATATTCAAAGTCCAATTAAAGGTAAAAAACCACGAAACACACAATAAATCACAGAAAATGTAAATAAACTGTCCAAACAAATCGGCCATTGAAAAATATGAAACACAAATATCGAATAACATTTCGGCGTGACTGCCTGCGGTAACGTTGTCAAGTTAAACATATTCGATTCATGGTATATTTTCTTTCTCTTAATTAGATGTAAGCCAAAAAGGACATTAAAGTTTACATGCAGAAATTGTAAACAACTTGGCAACCAGGGCAAAGCGATGATTGCTCCATCTACCATAGCCTGCCATGATGAAAGACAAAGACATATTTATTGGAACTTGCGTTAAACCAGAAAGAAATAAATACAATGGACAAATTGTTAGGACCAGTTACTCGTCTTATTCTTGTCTCTGATCATACCCTGTAATTTAAGCCATTAATTAAATTACACCCCGTACATTTTAAAGTATTCAGCCCTCTTACTTAAAAAGTTCCCACGCATATCCGTTTATTTTATATTCCAAAAAGTAAATAAAAGCCAAAGGTTTAACTTAAATAAACGCCTAATATGTATACCGATTATTCAAAAAGTAGGTAGCCTACATGTTAAATATAAACACTATTAAGCTGATATGGAAATTACTTCAAGTATGTTAATAGGAATGATTTTAATGTCAAGATAGCATAATTTAATTTGTGTTTTTATTATTGGAGGTATTTGCATGCATTATTTTGTTCATCGAAAACAATTACTTAATCTTAAATTTGATTTTTTTTCTCTGAAGGTAATCTAGGTAGAGTAACACTTAGCACATAAAGCTTCACGTAATTTTATGAAATCTTTTTTACAGTTTACTTGTTTTCTGGAAATATGAATTTATTTAATTAATATTTAAAGAAACTTACAGTTTTTATACCGGGTAACACAGGATGTTGTTACCCCCCAATTTTTTTGTAGTTTTTAACAAGGTTAGTTGTAAGTAAAAGAATTTACAACTTAATAACAATTAAAAACTGTTGTGTAAACGGTTGTTCTACTAATACAATAAGTTGTATATCTCCGGCACTGAACAACATGGCCAAAAATGGGAGATGTGACGTCATAACACGTCAAAGCAATATGGCCGAAAGTGAACTGATCCCATGGACGGACCCCAAAAATGTAGCAAACTTTTTTACATTAAAAAAATTCACATTTTTAGAGGCGCGTTCAAGGGATCAGTTCACGTCTGGTAACATGCTTTAAAAATAATATTTATTTGAGAACAGAAGGCGTTATTCTTTTAATACTATAATATTACTGAAAAAAATGATTTCAAACTTTTATTTTGGAAATTATTATATTTTAATATTTAAAAGTTAAAGTTTATTGTTTAAGGATCCTAAAGATTTTATTTTTGCAATAAGTTAAATACTCAATCCTGTTATTCGAATGATTTGCGGAATGTTTCCTTTTACAAAAAAGAAGCTTAAGTTCCTAAAAAATAACTGAGTTAGTTTACAATTAAATCCCATAAAGGACACACTGAATACAAAAAGAAATTCTTCTGATTTACCATTTTATTGGTATTTTTTTAAACTGACGTTTAGCCAGCTGCACGCCTGTTTAATTTTCATTCACACCACATAATATATCTTTTCCTGCATAAGTTTTGCAAAGGTACGGTTTATACTTAAAATAGATGGCTTTAGTTTACTTTACACAGGTTAAATACCATAGATGAGTACCACATGGCGTCTCTGCGTTTCATATTAACAATATCTTGAAGATATTGTGGTGTTATTATTTTCATGTATTAGTAGGGGAGCCCACGATACTAAATGGAAATTTACTTGAGCGTCAAAGGGACCTATTGGGTTGCAAAGCTTAATAGATGATAAGAAAAAAAATGTTATACAGGGTAATTCAAAAATCGATCACAAAACTTAAGGGGGTGATTCTACTTGACAAAATAAGGATAGAGCTTCATATAATTTTTTTCAAAATGTCATTCGTTTTCGAGTTACAAGCCGTCAAAGTTCAATATTTATTTTGTTTTTATTTTTGCAGATTCTAAAATTTAAAGACAAAAGTATTTTTTTAATACCGCCAGAGGGCACTTTACCTAAAGCTTAAAATTTATTTACATCATAACATGAAAAGTTTGATGTCTATTGGTGCCTAAACGCCGAGGTTTATCGACTTTAATAAGGAGTACCTTATTTTTTAAGTTTTTTATTGTCTATCAAATGGCGTCTCCAGATTTGCAATATCTGTCAAAATAAAAAGTTATGATGTAAATAAATTTTAAGTTTTAGGTAAAATGCCCTCTGGCGGTATTTAAACAAAGTACTTTTGTCTTAAAATTTTAGAATCTGCAAAGCTCGATTGGTGTACCATATATCAATTGAAGGTAAAAAATAAATGCTATATGGCTAAAGAACCAAAATAAAAATTGAACTTTGACGGCTTGTAACTCGAAAACGAATGACATTTTGAAAAAAATTATATGAAGCTCTACCCTTATTTTGTCAAGTAGAATCACTCCCTTAAGTTTCGTGATCGATTTTTGAATCACCCTGTATAATGTATACCTTTTCACCGGTGGGAGAAGCGGCTATACATTTCTAAAAATATGTCGAAAAAATACTTTTATTGCTTGTGGAAATCGTTCGGATCGTATCGGATTACATATTTTTCGCTATCCTTGAATCTTTTTCTTCAAAATAAAAAAATAGCCACGCTCGAGAATGTCAGAATGACTTTTTTACAAATTTGTAGCCCTCCGGTTTCTCTACGTCACTCTTAAGATTGTCAGATTAGTGGAATATGCACTGTTTAGCATGTAATTAACTTAGCCTCTCTTAATATAACACGCTCAAGAATTTCTGATGGATATATAACCGTTGGTATTGGGACATATGAATAAAAGAAGCAAATGCTTTTGCTTATAAGTAAAAGATATTGATCATGCTGCTATTCAGTAACTTTAATTTTCTATAAGTAAATACTCGTATCCTTCTTTATTTCTATATTATGATCAATACCTTTTACTAATAAGCAAAAGCATTTGCTTCTTCTTATTCGCATTGGCGGTCCCGCAGAAGGGAACTGAACGAGCTCGGTGACAATGCGCATTTTTTCGGTTCTCTCTTGCTCTTGCAAAAAGTAAACTGGCACCGAGCTGGTTCGAATTTTAAGTGAACTGGCGCAGCGAAATTAGAATTGCTTGCTCCAAGTGCCTGTTTCATAAATTTACTATTAGTCTATGCGTCAAGTAACCACACGTCCCGATTTCGGCGGAACGGTCCCGCTTTTTGGTGGTTTGTCCTGCGTCCCGCCGATTTGGAAATTTTTTTTTTTTGAAAATGTGTCGACTTGTAGTGGGACACAGGACCTTTTTTTGCTCTTCAAAAAATTTGGGGAAAAAAACAAAAAAACTATCTTATTTGACTTGTCCCGATTTCCGTCATTGAAAATGTGGACACTTTATCTATGCTCCAAATATGGAATCATGTCGGTTTTTGCTTGGGAAAAGAGAGAGATAGATTACGATTCAGTAAAGAAAAAGTCACGCGGTCATTAGTTCTGTGTTACTTTCAAATTATTTCCCTTTTTGTTGCTCGTACACCAATTAAAAAGAAATAGTTTATTGCTGTCTTTACTTCTATGACGCCTCTGGGTTTTTCTTAGATAAATAATTCTACTTTACCAGGTTTGCGTGTTAGGGTAACGATAAACGCACCCTTATGTATATCTGAGTTCAATATGACAAGTTAAAAATTATTTATCTTTTAAATAAAACAAATATTTCAAGAGTAAAAATTTGAAAGTATGACATGAAGAAGGACCTGTTGACGCTTGTGTAAACAGTCACCGATGCTGTTCCACGCTGTGCATAAATATTTCTTAAATATCTTAAACAATTCGCCATATGCGACGCTGGGAGTATTTAAAAGTAGCCATCTGTTTTTAGTTCAAACAAAATTCGCCGCATGGCATTTTTCTAATTGAAACCGAGGAGCGCCGAAAGGATATAAAAATATTTTCAGGAAGCGCTGATTTAATTTTTAGCAAAAGCCGCCGATTTAGTAGTCAAATATGATTAAAGTTTATTTAAGGTAAAGATGGGTCCAAATTTAATTCATTCTAACGCTGCCCACAGACGCGCAGGTGTACCCACGGTCTACTCACGGTAGACCTGTACAGTTTTTTATTCAGGTAGACCTGAGACATGAGCGTGTGTGGGGCAATCAGGTATATCTGTACAGTTTTAACTGCACAGTTTTTTTCTCAGGTCGGCCGGAACACTACTCGGGTAGACCTGAAACCTGAGCGTGTGTGGGGCAATCAGGTTTAACTGCACAGTTTTTTTTCCTTCGGTCGGCCGTAAACAGATTTCTTTTTAATGAATAATAAAGTTTAGCAGGTAAATGATATAATAATTAAAAATTATATAATTTAAATAAATGTTTAGGTTAAATAACAAATACGGTATTGCTGTGCCACAATATATGTAAATGGTTTCGTTTTATTTTATTGTTTTTTTACGATTTTTTTAAGAATAGAATATTTCTTATTGAGGCCTTTAAATACTTTCCTTCTTTGTTAAAATGTATTATACAGGGTATACTATTTTCGATGTTTAGTACAGTGATCTACCGCTACAGAAATGGTTAAATGGGAAAAGAATTGTATTTTTAGTGCTTAGTTTAAATCGCTTTTTATTTCGTTCAAAATAATCATGGCTTACTAGATGTTTCCAAAATACCTTTTTGTCTACTTTTTTCTTCCGTAGCTCAGTTAATATTTAAAATAGAAAAAAAGTGTAAATAGGGAACTTGTAGATAACTATCTTCTTGAAAGGTATAACTCGGTATTTAATTTAATAGTTCGTTTTTGACATACGACATTATTTATATATATATATATATATATATATATATATATATATATATATATATATATATATATATATATATATGTATATATATATATATATATAAAACAAGATACATTTTAAATAAGAATATAACGGTGTTGAAGAAAAGAAAAATCGCTGCAGGATATACAAGGTGGTTTAAAATTGCGAAATATTACTTTGAAAAAAAATGAAAAAAAAAAAGAATATATTTTTGATGCTACCTACTATTCTAATATTAATTATTAATAATTAAAAATAAAAAAAGTAATTAAAAGTTTAAAATAATTTTTTTCCATTGATAATGGTTTCAAGAAAAATTAAGAACGAAATAGAACAAATTATACAAGATTTTTTAAAATATAAGCGTTAAAAAGAATCGCCCTATGATATACAGGGAGATTCAAAATTACGAAAATGGTATTTTGCCAATATAAATAAAATTATTATGAATATTTTTGTATGTACTTACTTATTCAAATACTAATACGTAATAGAAATTTTAATTTTTTGTTAAATAAATCGTTACCCTTTGGATAATATTTACATGCATTTTAACTTAATTTAATAATGTTTGCATATGTGAAGATTATTTTAGTTAACACTTAATTTTCCCGAGTAATCATAAATGATAAAAAAATGTATAAAACTTACTTTTTAATGCTTTTGTATTAGGTAGTTTCCAAATAGAAATTGATGTAAAACTGTGGCTGCGGCTAGGAGACTAAGCGTCATGCGGCGAGCGGAAATAGCAAGTGTGAGAGCATTGTGCCGTTAGGAAAGGTTATGCTAACATAAAGATCAGAGGCAGCAGATTTTTATGGTAGCATAGCATTTTCAAATTCTCCGCTTGCCGCTTGACACTGGTATTGTAGCCTAAGATTTTATATACAGTTTGTAAGTTATCTACAAAAGATTAAAAACAGTAGACAAGAACAAAAACAATTTATATTCTTGTCTACATAAATAAATATTAGTATGAAACAATATTTTTAAAAAATAATAAAAAGGCACCGTTTTGAATTTTAAGAAATTACGAAACCTTTTGGAGATATCGAAAAACAAAACGAAAATTTATGATTTGGTTTGTAAGGTTATTTAAACCACTTAAAAAAAAAAAGATAGTTCTTTCCTATAGCAAAGTTCCATAAAATTAAAGTTGCACATTTTGAATGTAACGTTTTGTTTTTAAGAAACCATCATCTATGCATCATCATAGGTAGGAAGAATTCAGTGGTGTAGTCAAACATCTTTTTAAAACAGTAGATTGTAATACGGTAACAATTTTTCAGAGAAAAATTCTTACTAATAATACACTAATACAGGGTATCTTATTTCGTCGTTTCATATAAAAATACCAAGTTGATGATGCGGTTTCTCAAAGTCACAATAAAAATACAGCTGACCTATGTTAGAACTCCAGGGCTTGCTAAAAGAAGCTATTAATTTGCTTTTTTAAGCATTTTCAATAACGTCAGAAAAACAATCAAAACCAAAGCACCAACTTTGTTCCTTCTTCACATCAACGACCTTCTTTCTTCCACATCCAATCCCATTCATAGTTATGCTGACGATATAGTACCCTTCACTCCACTTTTCAGGTTCTCAAACCAATCTCTCACCCCGACTTGGAAAGCAAACGCAGGGCGATGCAGATATCTCTTTCACAGGATCTCAATTTGATATTGGATTGGGGCGTCAAAAATCTCGTCCATTTTAATACATCCAAAACAAAATTATGTTCCTTGTCGCGAAAAGAGTCATCAAATACTTATCATCTACCTATGAGCGGCCAAGTTTTACAGAGCAAAGACACCTTCAATCATGTGGGCCTCACATTTGAGAATAACCTTAACTGGCATAAACACATTGTATCTGTAGCCACCGCGGCTTCAAAAAGCTTGGATTTCTTTTTCGAGCCAAAGAGTATTTTTCTTCTTCCAATTTATATACTTTGTATGTGTCCCAAATTCGACCCTTTCTGGAATATTGTTCTTATGTCTGGGGAATGGCATCCCCTACAACCCTCAGCATTTACCCAGTACAGTCCCTCCTCTGGCAGCTTCCAACAGAGAAACTCGTAGTGCCGCACGTATGCATCCCTATACGGTCCAATGGGACAAGCCCCGAATTTCCAATTTCGTTCGTTCTTTTATCCCTAGAGTTTCTAGACTGTGGAACCTACTGCCAGCGGAGGTCTTTCCTTCTTCCCCAAATCTTCAAGTTTTTAAGTCCCGTGTTAACAAACTTCCTCCTACCTTGCTTAAGATACCCACGGTACGTTGGTATTTAGGCTTTCTGCCTTCGGGGATTGTCCAAAGATTTAAAAATATATATATTACCCGATTTTTTCCAATATTCAAAACTTTTCTAAATTTCTTGCATGTTGTACACTAGACATTGCCAATCCCGTAAACAATTATTTCACTTTGATTTATATTTTTTATTATCTCAAACTCTAGTGTTTTATATTTTACTTGTTTCCCATAAAGATCAAGGACACTAGTACCTAAACACGAAAACACCTAATTATTTCCTGTAAGACACGATCCATTTGCGAGTTAAAAATAGCATCCGTTTTGTGATGTTCTATTTAACACTGATTAAAGTTGTTGCATCGATGTATCTTTTTGATTGGAGCTGATCTAAAGATGGTCGTATACGTTCCAACATGCTTTTACGACGATAAGGGTAATTTTCTAGAAACCTGCGGCAACAAATTTGGTATACGGTGGTTTTTGGGGCGCTGATCACGAATCTGAAAGATTTTTTTGCGGAGACGTTTTGTGCTCGAGATATTCATCATCAAAGTTCAAATTTGAAGTAAGCCTATTTTCACTATATTTCCCCTTCTTTTTGCACACAATTCTTGCTTTAAAGCTAAAGTGTCACAAAATATTTGATTTTCACCTTTTAAAACCCCGTTTTTCTACGTTTTTTACATTATTTTTGCAATAAATTGCGTGGCTTTTCTTTGATAATGCGGCAACCATACATACAACATAGGGCTTCATGGCACACTGGGATTGAAATGATTCAAGGTATAGCTATGCAATTTAATGCAAAAATAATATAAAATACGTAAAAACGGGGTTTTAAAAGGTGAAAATCAAATATTGTGTGCCACTTTAGCTTTAAATCAAGAATTGTGTGCAAAAGAAAGGGAATATTGTAAAAATAGGATTAGTTTAAATTTCAAGTCTGATGATGAATATCTCAAGAACAAAACGTTGCCGCAGGTTTCTAGAAAATTACCAAGATAAGTTACAAAGTTTTCAACAAATGAAAAACTAATGGAGCGAAATCTGGTGAATGAGAATCATGAGAAACCATCTTAGCTTTACCGATTTGTGGCTAGGTGCATTGTCTTAGTGGTACAGAATGTTCTATTTTACTAAACTGGGATGTTTTTCGTTGACATTTTGATTTAAATGGTCAAGTAAGTTGATGAAATATGTACTATTTAAATTGTATTGTTTTTCCTGTATCAAGACAGCAGACAGATAGATAAATATGCGAATTTCCGAATCGATTCGTTCCAATGAGGATAAAAAGAGTAGAGAAACAGTTGTCATACGCCAACTAATTAAAAAATGGCGCACACCTGCGACTTGTAATGCGTTGGTATTTTTTTGTTGAGTACACGCCAAAAGTCTATTTAGAAAGAATGGGACCGCTTTGGTCCTGGTCCGGGGTATAGCGACCTGACCTAAAAACCTAAACTCTAAAACCTGCGTAAAAGAATGCAGAAGCACGCATTAAGAAGAGTGGCGATGAAATGGTGTTTGGGAGGTGTGTGGAGTTTATTTGATATCAATAATCTCCAGTGTTTAATTTTTGAGGGCTTTAAAGACTTTAAATACCACAAGCTCACCACCGCACCGGCACGTCACTTGCTTGTCACTTCAGTGCGTACAGGTTGATAAGGTTTTTGAGTTATTTTCAGATCATGTCAAAGTGCGTAAGACGCAATTGAATTTGTATAAACATAGAATTTGTATCCTGAGGCCAGGGCCAAAACGGGCACATCTGGCAACTACTCCATGTTTCTTTTTGTGTACGGTATTGTCATTACTAAATGGCATTATTTTTTTCACTGTCTAGATATCAAAATACTTTTATACCAAACGTCGAATCATGTTTTTAATTAGTTTTAAGTCCGCCTATCGACTCAGATATTGGATAAGATTAAACATGTATGGACTCCTTTATTGACCATGACGAAGAAGAGCAGATTAGGTTTTAATTTGTAGTAAGATCCAGTGTTGGGTGACGGGTTACACAATCTTTATTTACTTTTCTTCAATTTACACCTTTTGGACGCCATCCAAGAACCTAAAAATAGGAACGAGATGAAATCGGTGAAGGAGATGTAGGGAACAGTCTTTTGGGTTTCTATAAATAATTTTATTGTGAAGTGTATAATGAAGTTGAATATATACAGGGTATCCGGATATGACGCGTACAACGGACAATCGTATGTTCCTTGGCTAAAAATATGATGATTCAACTTTATGCCTATATAGAGAGTATAGAATAATTATTGGTGCATAGAGAAACCACAGATTTTTAAGCCATTTAAGCATTAACCAATTATACATGTATGTCAGAAATTGATATTAAGGAATATACGGAATGTCAAATTTAAAAAAATATATTTTTTTAATTTATTTTAATAATTTTTGTCATTTTGAATTGTAAAAAGTAATATTTGGGGTCTAGGGTTTTTTTACCCAAAGAATTTAGATCCGTTATTAATTTTTTTTATCTTTTTGACTTCCCACGAAGGCATATGCCTAAATACCAGAGTATCGTGGGTGTCGGGTTATTAGATGTTTAACCCATCGTTCCCCTGTTCCGTCAACGTTGTCCAAGCACTAAAACATGCAGTTATGCATTTCACAGTACCTTTTAGACAACACGGTAGTGCTACCACGGTCGTTATTTTTTAAATAACTACTACCTAAATATGTCTCCCCGCTGGGAATCGAACCGTCGACCTCTGGCTCCGAAGATCTAAGCTCTGTCCACTGCGCCACGGAGGCGACAAATCCTTAATCATTAATCTACACTATTTTGAATGTCTCTAAAACGTGGCTGTTATAAGGATTTTAAAAATATAGCTTAGTCACATCAATTTGGTACTTGTATTTTACATTAGGTTTGTTCCAGCAGGCTGTCAGAAATGTTTGCAAGCGTTCGAATTCTGCGCACTTCAAATTTGTCGTTCCAGCAGTTCCATGTTTGTAACATTATACAATTGTTTGTTGTTCCAGCAGTAGTTTTAAGATGTTGAAAACATGTTGGAAACTGTTTTAAAAGTTTGCAAACTTTCTTCAAACATTACTGACAATTTTTAACATAACCAAACTTTCCTGTATTGACGTATAAGCAGTATGCACGACTTGTTTATTTTTCGTTCCAGCAGAAAACTGTTGCCAACATTTCTGACTAATGTTTGTAACAATTTCTGCGTTTTACGATTGTTGCTAACATGTTTCCAACACTCTGCTGGAACAAACCTATTATTTAGTAACTTTTGTTAGCGCTGCTATGGTGTGCTATATTTATTTGTTATAAACTGAGGAGTAACCCAACTTATATTTAATTTTGTAAACTATGCTTTCGAACTTACAAGGAAACTATCCCAGGTGTCCCTCCACGATTTTGATGAAATAGCAAAATGTTTAAGTAGATCAAAATATAAGAGACACGTATTTTTTTCGGCCATTAAGCACTTTTAAGGGATAAAATGCACCCTCGAAATTGTTCTTTCTTTTCAAATATCTTGAGAAAGCAAATTGAGATATCGTCACGAAATCCAAACCATAATTTTATTTATAGAATATTCTATCAGCTTTTATTCATTTTTAGCAAGATATTTTAAAAAACAATTTTGAGGGGTGGTTTTCAGGGGTGCATTTCACCCCTTTAAAGTGTCTTATGGCCGATAAAAAATACGTGTCTCTTATTTTTTGATCTACTTCAACATATTGCGGTTTTATCAGCGCGGTACACCTAGGATCAACGACGTATGGACCCAGCGATTCATTCATAATTTTATGATAAACATTAGGCCAACAATCCTAATAGGCATGGGGGTGAGGCAAGCGAGAAATGAAAATGGCGGACTTACTTTTTGACCATGGTCGATAGTATGCACCCAACGACGTTGGTCTCTATCTGTGAAAAGTGATGTGCGGAAATGAATAGTCTACCCTTCTACAAACAAAGCACTGCCTACCCATATTGTCTTTAAAAACACTTTCTAATCACCAACAAACACCAGAAAATACACAAAAACGCATTATAAACTTTATTTGATCACTTTTGGCTTTCCAAATTGTCAAATGACAGAAACCAACAGAAATGACAAAGCAAAGGGGGCGTCACCCACAAGCGAAGGAAAAGTTTATTCATGTTTTATTTACGATGGAGTAAAATCCCTGGGCGGCGTTGCCGGGATTAACAAATAATCACGTATTTTCAGAATTTTGCTTTTTTAAATGATAATAACTTATAATTTTTGAACATATTTTTTTATTATGATATCTAAAAATGATAAAAATATATGTATTGTTCATTTAAAAAGTTATATTACAAAATTCTTTAATATAGAGGCTTATCCAACAACTACTTGTGGTTAGTAAGTTTAGAGTGGAAAAATTAAATTTGGCAAACCGCATTTTAGCGCTTTTACTGTGATGTATTGATGACAACAGCTCAAACGTAAACAAACCTGGTCCAATACGTCGTTGCCTGGAATAGTTCCTTGTTAGTTTAACGAAATAGTTAATGACAGTTAGAGCGTTTATATAATGTTTCTTTCACTTTGTTGTCACGCTGTATATTGAATAATAATCGTATTTTTTAAAACAAATTCTCTATAGCCGTTATTGTTCCCAACCATTTTAGATAAACCGTGATGAGCTCATCATAATCGTGCTGGTACCATTTAAATAATTTAAAAGTTGATCTATTTTTCATAATTTGGGTCCGCCAACTATAGATGACTATCTGAGGGCAATTAACCTTTAGCTTAACTAAAATCTAATGCAAATTATTTTAATACAGTTTGCCTTGTTTGTAATGTGTTGTTTTTTTTTTTTTGTTTCAGAATGGCATGCCTCTGTGGGAGGACCTTATTGCGAAAGCTACGAAGCTGCATTCGTCGTTAAAGTAAGTAAAAACTTTAATTTACGGGACAAGAATTTAAATATTGTTACAGACTTTCAAAAATGTGTTTAGGTAATAGAATTTTAGAGAGTTAGGATCATTTAATTTAGTTTGTTAATTTATTTAAATAATTTACCTTAATTTTTCCAAGTTCTTTCATCACTTTCGAAGGTTTCCGAAAACGCCCGAATTATCCATTGAGAACTTTTATGCCATCCTGTACTATGGCATTTTCACGATATTTCTTGAAAATTCTAGATCATTCTTTACTCTTCCACCATACTATAAAAGGGTGACGGGAAACCTCCGATCAGTTAGTATAGATTCGACTTTTGTACTGTAAACTTCGAGACATTGACAAGTGAAGATTTTGTCGTTGTTGTAACCATAGTTACCTTCCATTGTTAATAAAGGTATAAAAACGAAGACACGTGTTTTTATACGAGGTGATTCGAAACAATATTTTGTGGGTTTTTGTGCTACCATATTTCCAAATTGTTTTTGCCTTTGTTATACCAGGTGTCAACGAATTTATTAGACAAGCTATAACTTCCAGAGAGTTATACATGTTAATATGAGATTTGGTAGGTTTGGTTAGAAAGCGCAGAGTTTTCGCATATTTTTCACTTTTCACCCACTTCCGGTCAAACCCAGTTTAAATTTTTAAATGGAACACCCTGTTTATTTTATCATTTTTTGGATTCCTAAGATAATTTTGAGTCAGAATGTGACGTTTAAAAAGTTTTCCTACGACCACTTGTGGAAACAGCAAATAGCACACTGGTTTCATGCATAGAAAATGCGTTATATCACACTAGTGTTGCAAAGTACTTTACAGCACTAGTGTTGCAATAGCTATTTACGTTACTAGACCGGAAAATGGTATTTTACGGGTCGACGAAAAACATTTACAGGGCGAGCCGTAGGCGAGTCCTGTAGTTTTGAGGAGACCCGTAAAATTATTTCCGGTCGAGTATAATACATAATTTTTTTTTAATTGACCGGAAAAAAAACTGTGTAAATTTTTAGTGTTATATTTAAACGACAATAAGGCAAGGCTGCTTCAATTATTTCATCTGGATTTTCCATGTCTGACTCCATTTTGGCAAAATGATGCTTTCTTTACTTTACAATATCTTGAACTGTCAAATAGTAACAATTGAACTCTGACAGATTTTGTCATGGCTAACAGGATTTTTGATATCAGGGACCGGAAAGTCAATTAAAAAAAAGTACTGTACAACACTCTTGTGATATATATTATGATGTCATTCTAAAAACTGCTATTGGTTTTGCAAGTGACATATTTATTGTAGTGACAGTAAAAAAACTTTTTACTTACCTTAAACAGTAGAACCCAAATTAGCGAAAATCATCTTATTAACGTTAAGTTACTACACAGTATAAGTTTTCTTCTAATATTAAAAAGAGTAATAATAAAATTTCCGAAAAATAAAAACATAAACAAAAATAGACATAACTACAAAAACAACTTTCACTGACTGCTCGCTCAGTGGCACAGTGTTGTCAGGTGAGGAGATCAAATTAAAAATCTCCCTCCTACCTTTGAGCACGCACTCTATAGAGGCAGCATTGCCGCTTGACCGTTCGACCTAAGGCGCTAGAGTAAAAACTCCTATAGATCAAATTCTTTTCTCTCTGTCTTCGTGTACTCAAACAACTAGTTAAACCTTTTTTTAAATTCCTTAATTAAACCTGAGACTAATACACACTTAATGTATCCACTTTCTTTTATCCATTCATAAATAGAATCATACCCTTTCGACGGACAGACGTTTAGTAGTCATTTTTATCTTACTTAAAAATGATGGTAGGTTACGTACTAAAAGATCGTACCAATCTTCTCATCAATTTGGGGTTTGATCAGACAAATAATAGAATCGTTGGCCACGTGAAATTTCTATCATAATTTTTACTTTTTATACGCTACACCCAACGATTTTATTATTTGTCTGATCAAACCCCAGATTGATGAGGAGATTAGTGCGATCAAGTAGCTAGGACTTACCAAAATTTATTTTGTAGCTTTTATTACTTACCTTACATAATTTCTATTATAACGAAACCTATGCACAAAACATATTTTTTATAACAACACAACTGAAAGATATAGTAGCTGTGTACCAAATTTTATTAAAATATTTAGAGTTGTATCGCAGCTCACGGTTCCCAACAGAGAAACTCGTGGTTCCGCGCGTATGCATCCCTATACGGTCCAACTGGACAGGCCCCGAACTTCTCATTTTGTTCGTTCTTTTATCCCTAGCGTTTCTAGATTGTGGAACCTTCTGCCCGCGGAGGTCTTTCCTTTTCCCCCAAATCTTCAAGTATTTAAGTCCCGTGTTAACAAACTTCCTCTTATCCTGTTTAAGACACCCACGGTACGTTAGTATTTAGGCTTTTAGCCTTCGTGGTTTGTTTAAAGATAAAAAAGCTGTCTTAAAAAAAAGATGTTTTTAAATCTTTACCAGGCTGTATCCAAAATATAAGTCATTAAGGACATAGGCTTATTGCTGTATTTATTTATGACTACTACAGCATATCTTTTTTTTAGAGCCACAATTCTTGCGGTTACAGCCTATCTGGAAGCATTCCAAAAAATTGCAGACTCAGGCAACGAATACAAGAGGTAAGTGCTAAAACATGGGTTTTTATTATTGCAAAATTTTGCAGAAAATAAAATTCAGAATAATTATTCATAATTTTTGAAGATATGTTCTATAGTTCGGCGGATTCATTTAATGGATGGTATTTATTTGTGTACACGCCAAAATAAAATTAAAAGTGCTTCAAAACCAAAAAAATTTAAACAAGTAAAAAGATAATTCAAAATCGACGTTTCGATGGCAAATCTGCCACCGTTGTCAAGATAAATTAAATAAAAATAATAAAAATAAAAATTTTACTATTATTAATGTTTTAAAATTTGTATCTTTTTTAGGATATTCTGAAAACTTTGACATTAAATGTCAAAATATGTTTGTTTGGTTATAGTGTTATAGTGACATAGATAACTGGTTGCTGGTGTATTGATTGTTTATTTTACAAAAAGGTGAATAGTTAGTTAATTTTTAGTCTTTCTGAAGAGACTTCAGTATCAAGCAAAGGCAACCAAGTTTTATTTAAATTAACTGAAATTGATGCTACACAATTATCTTTATTTAATAATATATACGCACTTTCTTTGATTTTGCGTTTTTAAAACTGGGATGCTTCGGGAATTTTAGCAAAGGAAACTTGTTCTAAAAACGCAAAATCAAAGAAAGTGCGTATATATTATTAAATAAAGATAATTGTGTAGCATCAATTTCAGTTAATTTAAATAAACCTTGGTTGCCTTTGCTTGATACTGAAGTATCTTCATAAAGACTAAAGATTAACTAACTATTCACCTTTTTGGTAAAAGAAACAATCAATACACCAGCAACCAGTGATCTATGTCACTATGACACTATAACCAAACAAACATATTTTGACATTTAATGTCAAAGTTTTCAGAATATCCTAAAAAGATACAAATTTTAAATTTTAAAACATTAATAATAGTGAGTTTTTATTTTATTATTTTTATTCCATTTATGTTGACAACGGTGGCAGATTGCCACCGAAACGTCGATTTTTAATCATCTTTTACTTGTTTAAATTTTTGGTTTTAGCACTTTAATTTTATTTTGGCGTGTACTCAAATAAATACCATCCATTCATATTTTATTAACAATTTACTTATTTAAAACTATTGTTATCAATACTACGCTGACGCTAAGCCTCATTAAAAAATTACAAGAAGTAATAGGGATAAGTCCAACTGAATCAGAGCATAACGGAAGATTTTTTATAACAAAGAAATAGGGACTTGTGGCGTAACTATACGAATATAACGAACTGTAAAACTTATAATCAAATGTACAGGGTGATTCAAAAATCGATCACGAAACTTAAGGGGTGATTCTTCTTGACAAAATAAGGGTGGAGCTTCATATATTTTTTTCAAAATGTCATTCGTTTTCGAGTTACAAGCCGTCAAAGTTCAATTTTTTTCTGGTTTTTTCGCCATATTGCATTTATTTTTAATCAATCCAGTTGATATTTGGCACACAAATCGAGCTTTGCAGATTCTAAAATTTTAAGACAAAAGTACTTTTTTTAAATGCCGCCAGAGGGCACTTTACCTAAAACTTAAAACTTATTTACATCATTTTTTATTTTGACAGATATCGCAAAGCTGGGGCGCCGTTTTATAGACAATCAAAAACTTAAAAATAAGGTACTTTTTATCAAATCGATAAACCTCACCGTTTAGGCACCAATAGACATCAAAGTTTTCATCAGTTTCAATCAAATTACCTACATACATACAGGATGTCCAATAACTCAACCGACAAACTTTACAGGGCGATTCTACAACAGAAAATAAGAATTCATATAAACAAATGTCCTAAACATCTTAGTTTTGAACTACTGTGTGTTAAATATTAAAAAAAAAAAACTTTTTATATAAATAAATAAACAAACATACGGTACATTATTACAAAAACAAAAAAAAAACATCGCGAGAACTGCCTTATTAGTAGACGTCCGCACACGCTTCACCGAATAGCCTTAATATTTATCAGAACTATCGAAGGAGGCGATGCAATATTCATTCTTTGAAATCCTGAAATAAGTGGCTTGCTATCTCGAAAGTTTGCCATTATTTTTGAAAAGGTATTTCGCATTTATTTCATGTGTTGCAGCAAATTTACAATTGTAATTATTATTTCTGTTATTCATACTTATATCATATCAGATTGTTAAGTCATAATTTTTGATTTATTGGTGTGTATTACCGTAGTTTTTGGGTTTTGCAATGCAGGAATTTAATGAACATTTTTGTTAATTAGTTTTACGCAGTATGATTTGACAGGTGTTGGGTAATTAAAAAAAGTACTTTAGGTAAACAGAATTTATATACAGTTTTAAATTAATATATTACGTTTTTATGTAAGCTATATTTGGTATGAAAAGCTATGATGTGTATTTTTTCCGCAGAAATCCTGAAGAAGACTTAAAAAATTTAATTACTCTAGTAAGACAACACAAACCAAATTTTAGGCAAGATATGACAAATATAAATGTTAAACTAGTCATTTTAAAGCTTCTGACAAGTACTTTCTACTACAAAATGACGGTACTTTAATAAAAATTTGAATACCTGATTTTGAAGGCCATAATTTCGGCGAGCGAACTTTCGACAACAAATTGTGTTTGTACCTGGGGTAATTGAAGTGTCAAATTCATCAGAAGAAATTTCGACACCGCGCCGTAAAGCAATTAGGTACGGCGCCCGACAGGGTAATTAAAACAGTTAAGGCAATTATGAAGGGTTAGTTCTGGTAAGCAAATCTTTTTTAATTCCTTAATTAAACCCAAGACTAATACACGCCCAAGGACAAAAGGGACCCTCTGGCGTGCCCAGGAGTTTATCGGATGACGTGTAGTACATGTGGCAGTGATCGATCAACACAAGAATTAAAAAACATAAAGCTAACTGCCGCCTGGGACAGACTGACAAATCAGCCGTAGCGGCGCACACTTTTCAGGCACAGAGCACCACATAAAATAAAATACCCAGGTTCTTGCTAATACCTCATACTACCATGCCAGACTGTACAGGAAAGCCAAAGACATACACAAACATACCAACAAATTCAACAAAACAGAAGAATCAATAAAACGTGGATACCAATTCTTAAAACCACAAAAATAGCACCACGGCAGGAACAACAACTGCGCAACGACCAACCGGAACAGGCCTCGCTCACAGAAGCTGCCTATAAATACTCGCTGCGTCCGCGCCGGGACACAGTAGCAGAGACAAGAATGAGACGAGCAACTAAATGTAAATAAATTATCCGAGAGAGAGATAGCTGCTGGACCTTCCTTGTCTGTCTTCAAGGAAGCGAAACGCAGATGGCGCGGGAGTCGACTTTATCGTTTGCCCGCCAAATTCAAATTATATAGCTGTACTATTTTTGCCCTTAATGTTAGGTACTTATTTTTGTTTCCTATTAATATAAAATATTAGGGTTTAGTTCAATAATTACACAAACCTTATTAAAAATGTCATTTATTTGGTTTTTATAAAGATTTTTTCTAACAGATAACCATGTCAATATTACCTTAAATTATCTGTTGAAAAGCACAAATTTAATCTATACACTGTGATCACTAATAAAAGTCAATATTCAAAGTCCAATTAAAGGTAAAAAACCACGAAACACACAATAAATCACAGAAAATCTAAACAAACTGTCCAAACAAATCGGCCATTGAAAAATATCAAACACAAATATCGATTAACATTTCGGCGTGACTGCCTGCGGCAACGTTTGTCAAGTTCAAAATATTCGATTCATGGTATATTTTCTTTCTCTTAATTAGATGTGAGCCAAAAAAGGACATTAAAGTTTACATGCAGAAATTGTAAATAACTTGGCAACCAGGGCAAAGCGATGATTGCTCCATCTACGATAGCCTGCCATGATGAAAGACAAAGACATATTTATTGGAACTTGCGTTAAACCAGAAAGAGATAAATACAATGGACAAATTGTTAGGACCAGGACCAGTTACTCGTCTCATTGTTGTCTCTGACAGTAGTGCGCAAGTAGTCTACTAGGAACCTGCTGAGGATGCCAACCACTCGCGCTGGCGAAACGTCAAGGATACAAAATCTACAACGACGGCCAAATAGCCCAAAAACTTAAGTTTAGCAGAAGATGGCCGCGAAAGTCTTACACAATATACTAATACACACTTTATAAATCCACTTAAGAATTCTATTCCCACCTTTTGGGTGCCAAGCAAGTAAAATATTATATAATAATTCTTAAATAAAATGTTGCACATATCGAAAAAGAGTATTTAATTGGTGTCGAATATACCTGTAAGGTAAAAACGGACTTCTGTGTCTGGTGTCGAAAATTGCCATCCTATTTTAGAGAGTACCTGCTTAGTGTCGAAATTTCCTCCGCCCCATAATTCCGATTCTAATAAAGGTAAATATACTGGAATACTAGATATAGTTAGGAAGGGGTCCTGACTTTAGACACGCCCTGTATGTTTTTACACAAAAAAGGTATACTTTGTAAGAATCGCTTTAAGCTAGTGCCGGATCAAGCGTGAACCCATGAAGCGATCGCTTCAGCGCCATATCGGAAAGGGTGCAAATTTAGGGTCAAAAAATAAAAGAATGTAAAAGTTAAATACAAAATTTCTTTTGGTTGACTTTTTTAGGTGAAGACCCGTTGTTTGCTTTTCGTTAATTTTTTCTAGGATAATGAAAAAAAATTACATCCGGAACAGGAGGGCCTTTTTTCTGACTAAGAGATTTATTTTTTGTTTTGTTCCGATCACAAGGGCGCAAAATTAACTTTTTGCTTTAGTAGAAAACAGGCCTTGATCCGGCACTGCTTTGACTAACCGTTTTTGAGATATTTGCGTTAAGTTTGTTTAGTGCAGTCAAAAAATGCTTTAAATTACAAGGTGTTAGCTATGCAACCCTTTCTTACACTAATGATTGAATGTATGAAGATCCATATTTTCGAGGTTTCTAATACAGGCCTGGAAATTTGTTTGTGTCAGTCACTTTTGACAGAAATACCCACAGCAATAAAATTGTTTTACAGAATCAAATACCGCTCATTAATGGAGTACTGGAAAAAAATTCTTGTTACAACAAACATGATTGTGTTTTTGATTATTATAATATACTATTCAATAAAATATTAGGTCGAATTGGCCTCTATAAATTTTATAAACTAAACAGTTATCCTACTGATCCCTTGAATGGCCCAAAGAAGCCGGAAATTTAGAAAATCCAGCTGTTTTCCGCCCGACGCGACGCGACTTACCCGGAAACAAGATCAGCGTTGTTAAAGTTAACTGCTTCATTGTTGCAATAACATTTCGAAGGAGTGCTTACTTAGCGTGTCGCGCGCCATTTATATAGGAAAACCATGGAAAACCACGAAATTCCAGTCTTAGACTCCTTTTACACATATTAAATTAATTTGAAGACGGATGCCAAGTCTGGTAAATATAAAGGACGTTTATGTTAAAGCATCTTAAATTTGAGGTAATAAATGGTAATAATTAAAATGTGACTTGTGTGCAAGTAAATTGATTCAAAAGCAAGACGTCACTGATTTGTTTTGCTTTGATTGAAAGTATAGTTTAAAGTATACTTAATAATGTACAAAATGTTTTAATAAATTTGCTTAATCCAAATCTAAAAAATAATTCACAAAAAGTGTGTTTGTTTTATCGTTAAAACCCTAACCCCCTCCTTTTAAGAACGTGTGTTGGTAAAATATTTTCACAGTAGTGTTTGAAAAAAATATATATAATATTAACATTTAGATAAAGTTAGTTCTAAATTCCAAGAAATAATAGGTAGCTTTAATAATTTATACAGGGTGATTCAAAATCGATCACGAAACTTAAGGGGGTGATTCTACTTTACAAAATAAGGGTAGAGCTTCACATACATACAGGGTGTCCAGTAACTCAACCGACAAACTTAACCAAACGATTCTAGAACAAAAAATAAGAAAAATACTTCATATAAACATATGTCCCAAACGTCTTAAAAAAATATATATATTTTTTAAAATTTAAAACACCGTAGTTCAAAAACTAAGACGTTTAGGACATATCTTTATTATAAAGTTTATTTTTATTTTCTGTTGTAAAATCGCCCCGTAAAGTTTGTCGGTTGAGTTACTGGACACCCTGTATGTATCTGAAGCTCTATCCTTATTTTGTAAGTAGAATCACCTCTAAGTTTCGTGATCGATTTAAATCACCCTGTATAAGTATTAAAGCTACCTATTATTCTTGGAATTTAGAACTAACTTTATCTAAATGTTATTATTATATATATTTTTTCAAACACTACTATGTATGTATGTAGGTAATTTGATTGAAATTGATGAAAACTTTGATGTCTATTGGTGGCTAAACGGTCAGGTTTATTGATTTTAATATAGAGTACCTTATTTTTAAGCTTTTGATTGTTTATAAAATGGCGCCTCCAGCTTTAAGATATCTGTCAAAATAAAAAGTTATGATGTAAATAAATTTTAAGTTTTAGGTAAAGTGCCCTCTGGCGGTATTAAAAAAAAATACTTTTGTCTTAAAATTTTAGAATCTGCAAAGCTCGATTTGTGTGCCTAGTATCAACTGGATTGGTTAAAAAATAAATGCAATATGGCGAAAAAACCAAAATAAAAATTGAATTTTGACGGCATTTAACTTGAAAACGAATGACATTTTGAAAAAGAATTATATGAATCTCTACCCTTATTTTGTCAAGTAGAATCACCCCTTTAAGTTTCGTGATTGATTTTGAATCACCCTGTAGAGTGCATATAACCAGTAAATAATAATATAAGCAATCATGTTTTCCTTCAAATAGTTTTATTTTATTATGCCGTTCCTATTCCATTTTTTTTTCATTAAAATAAACCGGATTCCAAAAATCTCATAGACTAAAACTTTACAATGAAGGCTAACTAGATAAAGAAAAGATAGTTAAATGGCAAAAAGTAAAGAAATGTTTACTCTACTTATAGAAACTCGTCCCGTGGAATCGATTGACCCACATCGTGGGGCCCGGGGATGTCCCGAACTATCCGGGTTATTTGGAGGGCATTCACCCTCAGCTGTTGGCGGGCATCCATAGGAATGTTGGATGTTTATACTGAATTAGGATAAATATCGGATATTAATAATTCTGAATACATTAAACGCGTTTTGGGGCTTCGGTTTGTTAACTGGTTGTGGGGGTGACAAAGCTGATAAAATGGGGCTTAATTGTTACAATTTCCTTATGTTTCCATTACAACTTGTATATATGTATTAAAGCTTATGAATAAAAAATGAGCAAAGCTATGGCTACATTACACTGATTTACATAAGGCTACCTACGCGTTTTATGAATTCCTACTACGCTACAACACCGTACCGTGCTGAAATGCAGGAGGATTTTATGGGAGTTTTTATTTAAGAACACTATAAAAATACTACTATGCGCCAGCACAAATATCGCGTAGGAATTCATAAAGTAGAACGCAGAAATCAGCCCTATAATTGCTACGCATGTTGTAACCATACTGCATGGCGACAGGAGACGCTTCGCCCCCGCCTTAAATCTTTTTACTTTACCGCCTTATTGCATTTAATTGAATCATACGGTTGTTGTTGTTGTTGTTTCTTTGTTTGTGACGTAGGTCCCCGAAGGTCCAATTGCCAGTACGTCCCTCTGTGAGAGGGGGTTGTATTCTGGGTGGGAGTCTCCAGTAAGTCGGGCCTGTGCCCCTGGTGGCTCCCGAGCTTTTCACTTTTTAATTGTTAATACTTATTGTTTTTCTTCGATGCAATGCATAAATTGCGACTATCTAGCCAGCGGCTGCTACTGGTATCGCGCATAACCGTCACTTTCATTCCTGACGCATTTCCGCAGACGTGCGCACCTCCTCGATCATACGAGGACACCATGTGTTCAACACCAAAACGCAAAAACTTCAGGCTTTAGGAATCTTCACTTACAGCGCTTAGTCCCAGAAGAAAGAAGCCCCAATTTAGCGTGAATCTTTTCTCGATCCCCAAGGGTACAGCCACGCTCGTACGATGCCTTCAATCGCCTACCCGGGAGGTCTATGTAGACCTCTACGTAAACATGAACCGCACTACTCGAAGATCGCGGAAAGAGTGGAATCATACGGTTGTTTTTCTTTTAGTTTTATGTGAATTTTAAACGGTTTATAACCTAAAAGTAGTGCGTCAATGTTTGTTTTTAAATAAAAAGTTTACAGTATGACTTTTTCTATTTAATTTTTCTTTTTGAAATGGCGCCTAGCTGTGAGTTTCACATTTATATCTGTCATTTCCTGTCTAAAATTTGGTTTATGTTTTCTCACTATAGTTCTTAAATTTTCATGAAAAAATACCAAACAATTAAAAAGTTAGGAGATGAGGTCCTGAATTTAGACAAGCACTGTATAATGTTTTGTCAAATTTTTGACTTTGCTAACATCATTTTGTAATACCTGGTATCAAATTTAATTTAAAAGTTAAAATATTTATTAGCTTAATAAATAATAAATATAATAAATACTTGCCGTATAACCATAGTCAAAAGACAAAATAAATAAAAAATAATAGCTTAATAGCTAGTCAATAAAAATGTACAATTACAGAACTAAAAGTTTATTTTTAATAATTAAAAAATAAAATTGTCTTTTAAGTAAAACCGAATATGTAATAACAAAATTTATAAAAAGACCTTGTAAACTATGACTTTTTCTAAAAATGGTTATGTATTAATTATCTAACTGTATTTGAGCTGTTTGATTTACTTTGACTGATTTGTAATGCTTTTGGGCACAGACCTTTTGTTACCAGGTTAAATTTGATTCGTAATAAAATTATGCGTTTGCATGCTTTTAAATTTCTTCCAAACTGGGAGGTGATACTGTTCGTATTTGCTACTGCGTTTCAACTCCATAAAGGCGCTGACACGCAGTAGGAATTCACAAACCGCTTATGCATTTGCATGCTTTTAAATTCCTCCCAGACTGCAGCATCAAACTCACGTAGGGTTTAAAAAGGTAAATAAAGGTTATACTGTTCGTATTTGCTACTGCGTTTTAATTCCTTGAAGTTGCTGACACGCAGTAGGAATTCATAAATCGCGGTACATACAGAGTTGGATCGTGCTTGAATGCTCAGTATTCAGAATACACTTTGCTGGTATTCGAATAGTATTGGAATACATTTGTGTGTTTGGTAATCGTTATTCGGCAGAATACTTTTTGGTTAGTATTCTGGAATCTGTATTCGAATACTTTGGAAGTATTCGACGAATACTTGTTTTGAGTATTCGAAACCCACATCAACACAACAATTTTAACATTTGAGGAACAATGGTAGAATGTTTATTTCTCCTATTGGTGCATGGTACCCATACATTTCACCTCTTTGGGTGCATTGGCCCCCGTGCACCCACGTGCTCGCCGCCACTGGTACTGATATTGTCAAAATCTTTCGAAAATACAGATGGGGGTAAGTGATCTTCTCGATTTACACTCATTTGTAAAGTTGGTAACATTTCAAGGAAAAACATTCTATTATTGGCTTGAAAAAGGTCGTGTGTCAGGTCATTGTTGTTGAATTGTTTTATTGAAGTTTTGGAAGTCTCGCGAGCGGGCGGGGCGCCTTTCTACCATCGTATGAGCTTCCCTAAACTTTTACACCGACTGAACGCCTGGGTTCTTAATACTTTGTATTGTGTTTAAGAACTTATAGTCCGGGAGGTAACAATATCGGGAAAACAAGAATTTTGGTTGGCTGATTTTTAAATACGTTGTTCTTCTCCCTCTTTCGGGTAAATCCTCTGCTGTATGGCTCGCGGTAGAGGTTGCGTTGGCGCCCAGCTGTGACCTTGACATTTAGAGCTGTCATTGATATGTCAAAAAATGCAGATCTTGGTTATATATTGTCGTTCCAAGTTGCATCAAAATATACAGAACGGTTTAGAAGTTAGAAGGGGGATGACTGTATAATTAACAATGATAAAAGTGTCTGGCAATGAAAAAATATGTTTGGTACATGAACTTATCCATTTAAAATATATTGCTGTCACTTTTGGCATTTACTTGACAACAATGTAATCCAAATGGACAGGTTCAAATACCAGTTAAGTTTAACTAAACCACAGCTTAAACTACTATTGTAAAACTGGGCATTATTAATGCTTTTCAATATAAGGAAAGTTTAGGATTAGTAAAACCACCAAAATAAAATTTAAAACAAACAAAAATATATTCACTTACTTCTACAATATGGCATATTTACATAGATGAGCAATAAACAGTATGGAACAACATAAAATGAAAATAATCCAGTCCTTTAGTTTCTATTACGACGTTTCCTAGTTAACAGTCCATCTTCAGTGTAGTACAGTCTGGCTGTGATGACTGATTCCTCCATACTTCACTGCGAATGGCTCATGGGCGTAGGTAATTGGTGCGTGAGCGTAGGTAATAGGGGCGGTGGCGTATGTAAGTGGAGCATGGGCGTACGTAATAGGGGCTGGGGCGTGAGCTATGGTGTACGTGGGGGCGGGAGCGACCTGCAAAATAAATGGAGAAATTAGGGATATTGTTTTTTTTTAATAACATAATTGTCTCTTTTTAACCATGATTTTTTGAAAACGTGTAAACCTAATTTAATCATTGAATATATTTATAGTTTTTATGCTTACCGCAATGGGCGCATGTGCAATAGCCAATGGCGCAGGAGCATGAGCTACTGCCACGGCTGGTGCATGAGCTACAGCCACTGCTGGTGCATGAGCTACCGCTACTGCTGGTGCACGTACGGGAGTTACGTGATGTAGAGGTTCTTTCTTGACTACAGCGTTAAATCCGTTTACGGGATCGGCGGTGTATTCGACTGTTCTTCGGGAACCGTCGGGTTCGACGAGCGAGTAGGACCCTTTCACGACATCACCATCTCGAGTTTCTTCTTGTTGTTTTTGGTCTCCGGTATGTAAATCCTAAAATATTACCGAAATATAAATAAATGATTACTATCATGTTATTTTATGATGTTTTCGGCATTAGGCTCCCGTTTATTTATATCCTAAAAACAACAATAGCCCTCGCAGAGGTCAATATTTTGATCAATAAATTTTCCATTGAAGGAGGGTAAAGGTATAAAGGTACTCGCACATACGTCGGCATCGGACGGACGGTACGGATCGAAAAAATAGTTTTAGTGAAATTAAACACATGGTAAAAACCAAGGGTACATATTAAAAGTTAGCGCCCTTTCACCCATGGCATAAAACCACTGGGTTAAAACCCTCCGGTAGAAATTGGCTTAAATTCTTGTCAAATAACTCAATTTCTGACCTGTATCGCACATATGAAACGGTAATGGCCGGATTTTTAGCAACTTGAAAACTGAAGTAAAGAGTACTATCGTCGGCAAAATTATGAATGGAATTAGTTGTGGACGAGAGAAGGTCGTTGATGTGAAGAAGAAACAATGTTGGTGCCAAATCTGAGCCCCGAAGCACTCCAGCATTTACTTGGTGAAAGCTTGAAGAATGGCCGTCCACAATATCTGATATACGTCGATCAGATAGATAACTAGAGAGCCAAGTACAGAGTTTAGTTGAAAGACCGTAGGAGGGAAGTTTATTAAGAAGTGCGGCATGCCAGACCTGGTCAAAAACTTTGGATATATCAAGAGCAACAATCTGGGACTCACCTAGAAACTCAAGAGACTTATTTCAGCAGTGTGATACGAAGGAAAGAAGATCTCCTGTAGATCTTTGTGGCTTACGATTGTTACGATTTGAAATACTATGGACCATGTTAGCAACGTTAAAGGATACTATTGTTAGAAATAATAAATAAAATTAGTTAAGTTATAGCTTATAGCAATTCCTGCCTTGTTAACTGAACGCACGCACGCGGAATGTCAAAAGAAATTAATTTTCGCCATCTGTCAGACACGTTAAGTGTTTATACGTTCGGTTATACCATGTTATAGCTGCACTATTATTTTGATGTATTACCATATAAAACACGAAAAGGAACCGTATCTTGGTAATTTATTCGTTTTTACATAATCGATGATTAAGATCTATTTTAGTTGGTGAACTGATATTTTTTGTGTTAGTTATGTGGGTAATATGTCGTTCAATCGAGAATACTAGTTTATACCGATTAAGCGAGAGAAAAAGAGTGTGAGTTGTTTATATTACTATACCAGGGGCGTATTCAGAATCGACGCCCGGTAGAGACCCGGTAAAGACATGCGCAATAAGCAAAACCTTATTAAAACTAAACATAAGGAACAATTCACATTTGAGAATAACCTTAACTGGCATAAACACATTGTATCTATAGCCACCGCGCCTTCAAAAAAGCTTGGATGGATTTCTTTTCCGAGCCAAAAGTATTTTTCTCCTTCCAATTTATACACTTTGTATGTGTCCCAAATTCGACCCTCTCTGGAATATTGTTCTTCTGGGGAATGGCATCCCCTACAACCCTCAGCATTCTTGATGCCATTCAAAGAAGGGCTGTTCGTCTTATTAATGATCCTTTACTTGCTCAAAGACTTCCTTCTCTTGCCCATCGTCGAGCTGTGGGAGATCTATCGCTTTTTATAGATACTTTAACTGCTTCTGCTCCGACGAATTACCTAGTATAGTCCCTCCTCTTGCAGTTCCCAACAGAGAAACTCGTGGTGCCGCGCGTATGCAACCCTATACAGTTCAATTGGACAGGCCACGAACTTCCCATTTCGTTCGTTCTTTTATCCCTAGAGTTTCTAGACTGTGGAACCTGCTGCCTGCGGAGGTCTTTCCTACCCCCCAAATCTTAATGTTTTTAAGTCTCGTTTAACAAACTTCCTCTTACCCTGCTTAAGACATCCACGGTACGTTAGTATTTAGGCTTTCAGCCTTCGTGGATTGTCCAAAGATAAAAAAATCGTTTACCAGGGTCAAGGTTGGGGTAAATTTTACCCCAATTTGGGCGAATCTGAATGCGCCCCAGGTAACACAAGATGTTGTTACCCTTCTAACTTTTCCGTAGTGTGTATGCTAGTGTGATACAGCGTGTGTATTTAAAAATTTACCACTCATGTTATCTGCGAAAAAAGACATATTTGAGAAAATAGCCGAAACACGTCAAGATATTGATTGAGTGGAAACGTTTCCTGCAAAAATTGGACGGCGCTCCTTTAACCCCTTAACCACCAGGGCCCCCACCCCAAAATTCTTAAATGAGAAGGGGGTCGGGTGATTGATGTATCATTTTAAAGCCCCTGACGAGTACTTTATAACCCTAAAATATGAAGTCAATATATTTAACTACTACGAAATGGCGGTTCTTTAAAAATTACCCAAATACCTGGTTGGGATGGCCATATTTCCGAAACTAATAAAGTGAGATGTACCTAATGGGGTATTTTCTCAAAGCTCTTTTAAGTATCTTTTTATTGGTAATATAATAAACAGGGTGTGTACACTTTTTATCCCACCCTGTATATTATCACTAGTATCATCATATATTTTTTTAATGAGCTTTAAGAAAATACCACATTACTTTATTAGTTTCAGAAATACGGTCGTAATTTTTAAAGTACCGCCATTTTGTAGTAGGTGAAGATATTGACTTTCTAATACGTATGGACCGGGCCCGCTGTATCAAAGCATCATAGTTCTCGTGCGGACAACATTAGTAAGAAAGGTCCGAGAGAGAGATGTAGCTAGTTTGGGCAAAAAGCGCCATACTTGAAAGCTTTAAAATAAGCAGCAAAATTAACCTACCTTTAAAATTTTAACTTTACTCCTTTTGACGCTCTAGAGGTACACTTATAGGCTGAGCAAGTTAAAACCATTGTCCAAAAATTAAAAAATATTTTTACATAAAATGATATATCACTTGGCCCCCTTCTTATTTAAGAATTTTGTGTTGGTAGCCCAGGGGGTTAAAAGGTTAAAGGGCGCCGTCCAATTTTTTGTAGAAAACGTTCCCCTTAATAAATATCTTGACATGTTTCGGCGATTTACTTAAATATGCCTCCTTTCGCAGATAACTTGAGTGGTAAGTTTTTGAATTAACACCCTGTATAATAAATGTCCTTAAGCTAATTTACTGGACTCTATGAATATTTATTTATTTATATTTTTTAAATATACTTACACTTATTCCATAATTAAACTTGTATTGTGGATGAGGATCGTATGGCTCAGACTTGACCGCTACTGCTGGGGCATGAGCTACCGCTAAAGGAGCTGCATAGGAGTAGGGTTCCAGGATCGGACTAGCCTTGGCAGAAAGAGCTAGGAAGACTAGGGCAAATCCAAACTAAAAAAAAAATAAAATTTTGTATTAGGTACTATTTTTATAACGCATTTAAATTTTAAATAATAAACGAGAGTATATGAACATAGTGAAGTTGAAGGGAAAGGAGAGAAGTTTAAAGGTGAAGACAAGGAGAGATGTTTTTTTTTTTTGATTAGCAAAATTTAGAGTCACCAAGACAAAGTATTGAACGGTACGCCTAGGGCATTTTGTGTTTTACAAGAAAGTAGAGGATGACCTTTTTTTTTTGTCTGGTTAATTTTCTTGGATATTAAGGATTAAAAGGACGTTCTTGGCACGCCAAGAACATCCTTTTTTTTGTTTAAATTGGCATGTTCATTCGAAAAGGTTCGCCATTCCTGATATAGCTTGTGGTAGCTGAAACTGCTTTAAATGGGTTTTCCAGCATATTTTTTCAGTTTGCAGATATATATCAAACGATATATATCACGATATCTAACACAATATGATATCTTTAGAAAATAAAAAGGTAATTATTTGCAACCGGATTGATCACGAATCTAAAAGAATTTTAAGTCGGAGTTTGAAATTTGAAGAGAAAACTAACCTAAATTCACCATATTCTTCCTGCTTTTTGCCCGCATTTCTTAAGTTTTTGCTAAATTGGCACTTAATATTTGATTTCCAGGTCTTCAATACCCATTTTTCTCTTTATTTTATCCTTTTTTTTCCATAAAACTGCAAAGCAATTCCAATAATTTCAGTCACAATAGTCAAGGCGTCTGCTGCGATTAAAAGTAAAGCTTTACAATTTTATGGAAAAAGAGGTAAAATAAATAAAAAAGTTTTTAAAAGGTGAAAATAAAATATGGAGTGCCAATTTAGCCTTAAATCAAGAATTGTTTGCAAAAAGGAGGAGGAATATAGTGAAAATAAGGTAAATTTGCTTTTCAAGTTTGATGATGGCTATCTCGAAAACAAAACGTCTCCAAATAAAATCATTTCACATTCGTGATCAGCGCCCCAAAAACCCCGTACACCAAATTTCATCAAAATCGGCGATGCGTCTGGATTGTAAATAATTACCAATGAAAATTTCCAAAATATCCGATATATACCGTTTATATCGATATATATATCGTTAATATCGGATATTTTGATATTTTCCATAAATATAACGATATTTACGCACACTAGATTTTTGAAACTAATCTCTTAGTACTTTTAAAGGTTAAGACGTATAACCTACACCTATGTATAAGTAACACCAACACCACTCTGCAAAATTTTAAAAAAATTGGTCTAGAGAAGTGATTCAAGAATCCGTGGTCAGATTTTGGCATCAGGTAACATCGTTTTAAAATCTCAAAAAGCAAAAAAGTCCGTAATTTTGACGCTTTCTGCCAATTTACTAAAGATTGGTAGTTGGCAAAACTAACCACGAATTTCGTGTTCATAACGTAAAAATACACTATGAATCGAATATCGCATGTATGGGCCATAATTTTTTCATTCTTAATTGCCAGAAAATCTTTAGAAAACTAAATAATAGCTATTTATGTATCAAGGGCGTTACTAGGACTATAATGCCCTGAAGGTCGAAATAGCCCGAGGGCTAGATTTCGACCTGATGGGCATTATAGTCCAGTAAAGCCCGTGGTGCATATAATGCTTTATGTTTTACCCAAAAAGAGTTTTTCAATGACTAATTACATTATTTATTCGCAATATAAAAAATAAGTTGCACCTGTACCTGTATACGTAAGTAGATAATGACTGGTGTTAAGTTTGACTTTGATGTTTCTATCAGTTAGTCAGTTGGCATTTTTTATTTAACGATTTGCTCAAAATGGAAGAAATTCCACAAAATATAAGAGAAAAGGCCATAAAGGCGAACGAAAGTCTTTTGCCAGTTAAATCAAGGCAACAGTATAATCGGAAGTATGGCATATTTGGTATTTGGAAAGAAGCGAACGCAATTCTTCAAATAACCGAAACCGTTTTAATGGCATATTTTCAGGAACTGGTAAGTTATTGATTTTATTTTAATACATATGTTTGTATAAACTTGATCTTTATTGTGAGAGAAATAAAATTGGATAAGCAATAAAATTCCATATTAGCGCATTAGGGCATTATCATAATGCCCGCTTATAATGCCCTAGGTGTGATAGCAGGTATTATTGCTACCATAACATATTCCGTTTCTAAGGTATTGCAGATCAATAATAGATGGGTAAAACATAAAAAAATTAAGATCTGGTGAGCAATTTTTGACCTCTTTGGGTGCAATCCTTTTTTTTTTGTACAGTGATGTAATTGATGTTTGCAGGCAGTTTGCGATAGGAAGCCCTCTACAAGGTTCGCTACCTTTTTAAGTAAAATAAATGTCTCCACTTTAAAACTTAACCCATTCAACTCTTCTTAAGTAGTTAAAATAAATGGCGAACATCTGACACAGACGGCCAAGTAGAAGCCAGCATGGCAAATTCCCGCATTCTACTTACGACTTCCTTATTTCATTGATACTAATGTCGAGTCATTTATCGGGCGGCATTTGCACTGTCTTAAGGGGGATTTTAAAATGTAGGAACATTTATTTTAAACTAAAAGTTTTGGTCTTGACGTATATAAAGACATTACTGTTAATATACAAGTACAATAGTAATAATGTACAGGGTGGCGCCGTTTCGTTGACCTTGCAGGGTATAGCCACGGCCTTCTTAAATTCTAAGCCGTGAAGGAGAAATCTGGCAACACAGCACAGTAGGAATGTCAAGTAATGTTTAGAAGTAAACAGAAACAAGTTTAAACGATGGCTTTAAAGGTTTTTTCTGTTTTTAAAAGTTAAATCGTAGCGTGTATTTATTATATAAAGAAAAAATAAGTAATTAGTTGTTATATTTAGAAAATAGGACCAGTGTCAATATGTCAATCGCTGTTTGACGTTTAAATGTGCGCGTATAGTTGGTGCGTACGGCATACATTATGGCACGAACGTGTTGCGCTTCGGGCTGCAAAACGAATTACCCAAGTTATATTTAAACAGAGGGTTATCAAACATTTTATTTCCCCATAAACGATGAAATTAGGAAAGCCTGGTTGTGCGCTATTGACCGGATAAGTGTTTTTTATTAAAAGTAAAAGTAGTACCTATACGGTAAATGGACAAATATATTTTACGGGCTACTAATTAACTAAGTGTGTTTTAAAAAATTGGTTTTATTTGATATCAATAGTGTGTATAGTGCACCAAAAACAATTATTTACCCCAAGCAATATCCTAAGGACTATATCAACTAATGCGCATAAATATCCTGGTAAGTTCACCAAAAATATTATTTTTATAGTTATTCTGAAAGTTATTCACCTAAGGCGGTTTTAGGGTAAAGACAGGGTGTTATGGAAATACTTTAATATATTGAAATGGGTGACTCCTGGGACAGTGTAGAGACACACTGAGTACTTTTTTTTGTTTAATTCAAACTTTTTTACAATTTGTAAAAATACCTTCTTTTCACCTATCTGCTACGTCCCTGGTTACGTAAATACTATAAACACAGACAGTAGACCTATTTGTTTGCGATGTTGCCAAACGTCCTATTTTATACCCAATAAACGATATAAATACATAATAGAATAAAAAGGTAAAATGTTATTATATTCTATTTTTTTATAAATTTACTTTAAAAATTATTAAAAGCCTTATATCAAAATAAATTGTAACAAAAAAATATTTAAATAAAGGTCGATTTACCTTCAATACGGAATATGTTCTAAATTTTGATTCCAAACATGCATTTATTTTCCGCTGCATACTGTTTCTCACACGCGCAAAAATGTTTTCATTGTTCCTTATTTGCTGAGCCGCTAGTTCCACACGATTTCGCAACTGTTCTAAACTGTTAATGGGTTCACTATAAACAAACTCTTTCATAGTTCCCCGGCTTGCCGAGCATTTTGCAGCACAAAACCATGTCAGTCAACTCGATTGAATTTCGTTGCATTTTACGTAAATTAAAACAAAATGCAAAACTTAATAAACGCACAATTTGGTAAATTCTTCGCAATATTATTTAAAACGCAAACCAGGGCAAGCGAATTTCGTCTTTCTGTAACCTTGCATAACATAAGGAAGCCTTCTTATTGGTCAGTTAAATCATGCCGGCTTCCTTGACAACAACAACGCGAATTTGCGATGTTCAGCTGTACAATTGTACTACATCTAGTACATTTAGTATATTTAGTTTTTTTATGTTTATGGCAGTCCATGTTAGTAGCACAAAAGCTAAGTACTAAGTACCGTGGGTGCCAGATTTTTAGATGTTAAACCCATGTAACGACTGAATAATGTTATCCAGAGGGCACCACCATTTTATCCTAGATTTCAAAGCACACAATAGAGGACAATAATATACTGGCATAAAAAAAGTTAACCAATTTTTATTATCTACTTATGAGCGGCGTAGGCGTTACATTAAATAATAACCTTAAATAACATTTAGAGCTACAACAGCTTTTAGAAGGCTAGGATTTTTTTCTTGGCTGGAAAGTACTTTTATTTTCACGAGTACACTCTTTACACTTTCACCATAAACTTCCCTTCTCTTCCGTACCAATGAGATGTACAGTAATATAGCAACACAAAGTAATTGTTTCATGCATTTTGTAACCACACATCTGAAGAAGCCCCAAAATGTCCACTTCGGCTCCTTTATCCCTAAGGTATGTTAAATATGCCGTCTACTTTTTATACCCACGGTAATAAGTTCCTAGACATCAAGCTTTTATGAATTATCAAAAGAAAAAACAAACCCTGCATTTTGTAGTAAAAAATTTTGATTAAAAAAACCTAATTAAATTGAAAGCACCTAGTTTAACCAAAAGAATTCGCTGTAAGTATCATTTTATCGCCCATAACCAGAACAACATGAGACAAAGAAAACGGTTTAAAAAGAATTGAACTTACAAGTTTCAGTAAATTGATAAACCCAGTTACGTGCAAACCGCAAAAATGTTAGAATAAATTGCAATAAATTTCTTGCAAAAAACATCTAACCTGTAAAAACACCTGTGTTTGTGGCGCTGATCACGGATCTGAAAAATTTTTAGTCGGATACATTTGTTTCCGAGATATCCATCATTGAAGTTGGCATTTGAACTAACCTCATTTTCACTTTATTCCCCCTTCTTTTGGCATACAATTCTTGATTTTAAGTTAAAGTGGTACACAATATTTGATTTTCACCTTTTAAAACCTCATTCTTCTACGCATTTTACACTTTTTTGAATTAAATTGCATAGCTTCGCTTTCAATCGTTTTTAATCGTAGCAGAATATGGTGGAGGCGGTGGAGCAGTGAATGCACGGTTGCAACGTTTTTAAAGGGACCCTTTCCAATTTATTTGATAAAAGGTGTAAAAACATAGAAACACGGGGTTTTAAAAGGTGAAAATCAAATATTGTGGGCCACTTTAGCTTTAAATCAAGAATTGTGTGCAAAAAGAGGGGTGAATAATGGTGAAAATAAGGTTAGTTTAAATGCCAACTTTGATGAAGATTATCTCTGAAACCAAACATTTCCGACTAAAATTTCGTTCAGATTCGTGATCAGCGCCCCAAAAAACCCAACATACCAAATTTGGTTAAAATCGGAGTTGCGGACACTTTCTGTACAATTACCGTAGTTTTTTTGTACATTTGTCTCATAGGGAATAATCTTTTGTACTCTTCTCTCGTGTGAACCAAGATCGTTTGACTAGGTAAGGTTGCCTCGTAAGCCTTGCAACATGGCGGACCATACGTCACATATGTATTTTGCTCATTATTTAATGAAGTTTTTAACAGTGTAGTTTGTGTTTTTTGTCAATATTAAAGAAATACTTTTAAATACTGTTAATTCCAGTTGTTACCGTAACTTCTTTATTTCCTATTAATAAATTATTTAACAATGATTATTCTTTGTTTGCTATGTTGGCGCCAAGGAACCAGCAGTGCGGTACATATGTGACGTAATGAGGCAACCTTACCTAGTCAAACGATCTTGTGTAAACCACCTGTCGTCTGTCAACTCTTAATTTTGATGAAAGAAAAGCGAAATGTAACAAAAACTTTATTTAAAAATGCAGTAAAATTTGTTTTAATAGTGTTTTGCAATAAAAATACCGTTTTGTGTATTTTAATTCAATTCTTTGTGCGCATACGTGTCGCGTCGCAGTGTTTAAAAAGTTTGTAAAGTAATTAACCACCTAAAAAGTGTACTTGATATGTGGAAAAAGTAATCTTTACATTCATTATACGCTCAAACAACCTAGTAGCGTAATAAAGGATAATTTGTGTAATCATGTAAGTTTTTCGTTTGATCGAATTGAAACAGCAAAACCCATAGATAAACTGGTAAAGAACAAAATAAATTTGGCAACTTTTTCAAGCTTGTTGACTTAACCACGTGTTATAACTGCTTTCAGCTGTTTTTGACAGCGACAGAAGGTAAACATATGTATTTAAAGGGATTTAAAGAGCTGGTCAGTAGCGGGTTTGCTTTTTAATCGTAAAATTTTGGGGTTCATTATCACTGTTATTTATGGTGGTCCGCCATTTTTAATAATTTTTATTCAATTTATTTTTACACAAGGATTTTGGGGTTGAAATATATTAAAGTATTTCCATAACACCCTGTATAGTGGAAAACCTAATTTAAAGCGATTGATATTTTAAATTATTAAGCTTTTATATTTATAACTAAACACACATGCTTTCAATTCATTTTAAGTATTGCAAGTATTTCTAAATAATAAATGTTTAGTTAACTTTAAAAAGCTACATTGGTCTGTTCGCAAAAAATGCATAAAGCGGGGTAAAAAACATCCTAACAATTTGAAATTTTTAAATCCTTACCAACAAATTTGTATAAGGCAGAAAAGTTCCTGATAAGTTTTGCAGACACATTATTGCTTTTTAGGGCAACTATAGTATTTAAAATTATACCTATATGTTGTCTAAAATATCCAAAAAAGAATAATACCTATATTTTGTTTAAAACACTTTAAAAATTAATTATATTTAGCATGTAATCTATTAGGAACTCATTTCAATATTCCTACTGTACAGTGTTGTTTGCAACGTTGCCTTTCTTACTTCACGGCTCAGAGTTTAAGAAGGCTGTGGATTGAGCAATCTCGATTTCAATTTTTGAAACAAATTTAATGGTTAAAACAAATCATGGCCAACTTGATTCGTTTTGGAGAGACAAGATGTTTTTTAAATTTTGTCAATATTACCAGGCACTTGTCACTCGCTTAATTTAAAAGATAGAGAAAAAATGTAAAAAGGAAAGTTTAAAGGATTTTTACGTAGAATTTAGTGGCGTACCTACATTTTTTTATTGACTTTTATTTTAAAGTTATAACACAAAGCTGTTTTTTTTAATGGAACACCTTGTTTATTTTATTACCAATAGAAAGGTCTGCTGCTGAAAGCCGTTAAACAATACCACATTAGTTATATTTAATTTGTAACAGTTTCGGAAATATAACCATCGTCCGGAATTCGATAATAAAATAACATTTTTTAAATAAAACACCCTGTGTATTTTATTTCCATTAAAAGATATTTAAAAGACATTAAAAAATTTACTGCATTTAAAATTATTTTTTCCAACAGTTTCGGAAATATGAGTCCAAATCTTAATGCGTATATTTACTTTTTTAGGTTTATATGGTCCTATTTACAAAACTATAAAAGATAAATACATCAAATGTGGTATTTTATTAAACCTCTTTAAAATATCTTTGCAACGATTATATAATATACAGGGTTTTTCGTTAAAAAAATCCTACCACTGGACGAAAAGGTAATAAAATCGGTCAAAAACCAAAAAGGTATTTATGATTAAATTATACGAAAATTTTTATGTCCAGGTTTTTTTGTGCAGGAGGGTATATCCACACAAATAATTTTATTTACTGCAAGTACTGTGATAAAATGCATTTAAAGTTTTGGTCTTGGCTTATGAGAACATTGTGTGTGACTTACGAGTATAATAGTTATAATGTACAAGTTTGGGCTAAGTTTAAGGTTTACTTCATAAGTTGTTAGAGAGTATGCAAGGAAAGTTATATGTATACTACATTAAAGGTGCATTCACTAATGGCGTCATCCATTTTCGAAGTAACTGTACAGAGTATTCCATTTAAAAGGAAAAAATTGCATATTTTTTACTTTTTCCGTATTTTTTAAAGAATTTTAGTGTGCCACTTAGTGTATTTAAGCTCGGAGAATTTAAAAATGGTAACTGGAATACAACTTCATGAAAAACAAAAGACACCCTATAAATGTTATGTTTGCGTTAACCAGAACTAACCAGAATTGGATTTTATGATCTCTTCTTAGTGTTTTTTAATTTGGGTACTATAAGTCTATCTTCAACTGTTTTTAAGTTATCGAAGCTAAGAAAGTAACATTTTCGGCTTATACTATTTAATAAAATATATCAATATTAAATAAAGGTAATGCAGGTGATTACCTCATACGTCAAAGTCATTTAAATTTTTACTTTTTTCTAGATTTTACTTTATATGAAATTATTCTTTAGATGAAAAACTACAGATAGTAATGCTATATTACAAGTGTCTAGAAAATGCCAGGGAGGCAAAATAGTTATTTTTGTACCAAGGGCGGAAAATAGCACTTTTACGCCCGCGGCTTTTTTAAATATTTAACACACCGCAGTTCAAAAACTAAGACGTTTAGGACATATGTTTATATGAAGTTTTTTTCTTATTTTCTTTTGTAGAATCGCCCCGTAAAGTTTGTCGGTTGAGTTACTGGACACCCTGTATGTATGAAGGTAATTTGATTGAAATTGATGAAAACTTTGATGTCTATTGGTGCCTTAACGGTGAGGTTTATCGACTTTAATAAAGAGTACCTTATTTTTTAAGTTTTTGATTGTCTATAAAATGGCGCCCCCGGCTAAGCGATATCTGTCAAAATAAAAAAGGTATGATGTAAATAAATTTTAAGTTTTAGGTAAAGTGCCCTCTGGCGGTATTTAAAAAAGTGCGTTTGTCTTAGAATCTGCAAAGCTCGATTTGTGTGCCAAATATCAACTGGATTGGTTAAAAAATAAATGCAATATGGCAAAAAAACTAAAATAAAAATTAAACTTTGACGGCTTGTAACTCGAAAACGAATGACATTTTGAAAAAAAATTATACGAAGCTCTACCAATATTTTGTCAAGTAGAATCACCCCTTTAAGTTTCCTGATCGATTTTTGAATCACCCTGTATATTACTTTCTCTATAAAAAAGAAAAGGTAATAGTTCGATATAGCGGTTTTCGCTATTATAAGAGATTTTTGAAAAATTCTTTTTTAGGGCGTTTCTATAGGTCGATTATGACACAAATCTGTGTGCGCGTTTTCCAAAATCCATTTCTATAATTTATTATTAATAAAAACATATTTACGGGACGGTGGAGGGAACAGGGGTGCTGGGTGGGGACAAAACAGTAGAAATCCTACATTAAACGCCCAAAAACAGTATTTCACAGTACACACCGCACTTTCTGTTTACAAAAATGTCCAAAAAATTGTTTAAAAAAATTAAAAATAAATAATATTAAAACAATCCCGCCATGGCTGTCACTGCATAAAAAGAAGAGTTTGCAACAGAACTGTAGATGTCTTGCGATGTTGCCAAATAAAGTGAGAAAGTGTCAATAGCTTAAAAAAAAGGAAGATACAGGACAAAATTCATATGAAAAATTAAGTTATTCCTTCTTCCTATTATAATTAGTAGAGAAAAAAGGAAAATACCTAAACATAAAGAAGGAGGCATTTCTACAAAAAATACCATTGTTTCTCATGGAAATGGTGGATAATCCCCGAAATAGGCTTGGTGTTAATTCTTCATAAGAAGTTTGGAAACGCTGCTTGTATCAAGACTCATTTTCATAATGACGAACTTCATGCTTATCAAAATGAATTTTCCTTCTTTAATTGATGGCGGACGAGATATCTTATATGTGTGGGATGGTTTTTCGAAAAATTTAATACTTTTCAAAATTAATTTACATTTTTCATGTGCCCCGAGTGCAGTGTATTAATGTTTTCTTGTGTTTGACGTTGGATTTATACTGTTTTGTCCCCACCCAGCACCCCTGTTCACTCCACCGGCCCATAAATATGTTTTTATTAATGATAAATTAAAGAAATGGATTTTGGAAAACGCGCACCCAGATTTGTGTCATAATTGACCTATAGAAACGCCCTGAAAAAGAATTTTTGAAAATCTCTTATAATAGCGAAAACCGCTATATCGAACTATTACCAAAGAAAAAAAGTAAAATGGACCTACCTTGATCATTTTGACAAAAAAACAATAATCGGTTAAAACTAAGAGACACGATAAAGTTCTTTTTTGACAAACACGTATCTGGTTCTTGTGACCACCGAACGAAAATTTGCAGACTACTTCGGTGCAAGACCAGCCCGAACATTTATATATATATGGCGATTCTGTATTGGCCATATTATGCAATTCATTTGTCACACGGGCAGACCGGTCTAGAAAAAAATCGCTTGTCGGTTAAATGAAGCACGTGCAATGTAGATTACTCGGTGGTACGAGTACTTGCGAAAAATCTAAATCAATTAATAAACCCGAGGTAAATTAATGGTACTTTTCCAATTGCGCGAGGAAAATTTATGGGCGTCGGCGATTGACACATTAGACGCGTTGCAAAGGAGGTCAGTGTTATGGATTTTTAAAGGAGTTAGTTTGTTTTAAATGAATGATTATCTGCAATAATACCTAATATAGAAGGAACAGTTTAAAATTCGGTGCTCTTTGATAAGAAAAAAAATCACAAAAAGTTTAAACCAAATAAATCTGCATGCTTGTCTTCGCGGTCGCCTTTGCTATATTTCTTTTATGATATGCCGGTTAATGCAGCTGGCTATTGCACTATGGGATATAAATTAATTTTTTGGCCAAAATTTTAAAACTTACCAATCTTCAACTTAAAAATAGGTGCTTGAAAAAATATTATGTATTATTACAGATGGTTTTTGGGAACCTAAAACTTGGTATATGTTATTATAAATTTACACCACCTTCACATTAATATTTTTTATTGTACAAAATAAACTGAAATATCAGCTTGTTTGGTTAATTCGGTAGTTTTCTAATCACTAATTGGATGATTATTATCTCATATGATATACAGGGCACGACAATAAGTATGAATTTTTTAAAGCAAATACCCTGTATATTATATCACCACCAAAAGATCGTTTAAAAAGTTTTAAAAAATACAACATTTGATGTGTTTATCTCAATTAGTTTCGGAAATATGACCATCCAAACCTGAAGAATAATTTTTAATAATCCTTAGAAGCGTAACAAAGTTACATCTCCCCAACTTTCTTTATTTTTTAACGTATAAAATAAATAAAAATACTGTTTTGTTGGGTAGATTCTGTAGAATCCATATCTTTCATCAGAATGCTTTTAAGATATACAGTGTAGGGCAAAAATATTTATTTTTTAAATGGAAAACCTTGTAAATTATTGAAAAAAATTGTATCTGTCCTTACACTCAGAAGTAGCAAAAAGTAGCAAGGCAATTGTTAGTACATAGACTGATAAAGAAAATGGTAAAAACATCTTTGACAAAGACTTCGCGAGACTTTGCATCGAAAACACAACAGTAGCTCTTATTATTTAAATTATTTTACTCTTTTTAGTAAACTAGGCTAATAATAAACTTAGTAGATTAGATGTTGTATATTTATGTTTACATGGATAAGAATAACATAAATTAATGCAAATTTTTTGACAAATTTAAAACACTTTTCATTTAATACCTAATTATATTAGTTGTATGATTTTTATTTATTCTTAAAGTACATTTTTAAGTTTCTTATTACAGCATGATCCATTAAAATTTCAAAGTTGCTATTTGGCCAAAATAATGATTTCTATCCCATAGTGTATCGTCGCCTCGCTGAAAAAAAATAGCGGCGCCGTTATATAAAATAGTCGGATTGCAGGCGGCCTTTTTTTATGTTTTTTGTATTATTCCTAAAGAGTACCGAATTTGCCCTGTTAAAATGTTCTCACTATACTATGGGATAGAAATTAATTTTTTGGTCAAAATTCTGAAACTTACCAATCTAACTTAAAATGAGGTGCTTTTTACTGGAGAAATATTGAATTAAATATTATGCATTATTACAAATGGTTTTTGGGAACCTAAAACTTATTTATTATAAATTTACACCTCCCTTATCATTAATATTTTTAATTCTAACAAATAAACTAAAATATCAGCTTGTTTGGTTAATTCGGTAGTTTTCTAATCAGTAATTGGATGATTATTATCTCATATGATATACAGGGTACGATAATAGGTATGATTTCTTTAAATGGAATACCCCGAATATTATATTACCACCAAAAAAAATATTTAAAAAGCTTTAAAAAATACTACATTTGATGTGTGTATCTCAATTATTTTTGGAAATATGACCATCCAAATCTACTATCTAATCACTACTATGAATGGAATTAGTTGTGGACGAGAGAAGGTCGTTGATGTGAAGAAGAAACAATGTTGGTGCCAGAACTGAGCCCTGAGGCACTCCATCATTTACTTTGTGACAGCTTGAAGAATGGCCGTCCACAATAACTGATATACGACGATCAGATAGATAACTAGATAGCCAAGTACAGAGTTTAGTTGAAAGACCATAGAAGGGAAGTTTATTAAGAAGAGCGGCATGCCAGACCTGGTCAAAAGCTTTGAATATATTATCAAGAGCAACGATCTGGGACTCACCTAGAAACTCAAGAGACTTATTCGAGCAGTGTGATACGAAGGAAAGAAGATCTGCTGTAGATCTTTTATGGCGAAATCCATACTGCCTGTCGTACAAAATTTTGTGTTTTTCTAAATACTTAAGAATTTGTGAATTAATGAATTTTTCCATTACTTTACAAAGAACTGAAAGAATTGAAATTGGTCTATAGTTAGATGGAAGAGGTTTAGATCCTTTCTTGGGAATCGGTTGAATACGTGCAGCTTTCCAGCTCTCCGGAAAGATACCTGTGTTGTAAGAAATTCGAAAGAGCCGAGTTAAAATTGGTGCATGTTCTGGAGCACATTTTTTAAAACGACCGCTGGTATGACCTCCAGCCCAGACGATTTCTTGGTTTTAAGGTAAGAAAGGATACGCCTAATGTGTTTTACCTTAAAAATAATATTGGTCATTTTATGAGGAACCGGGGTAACCGCTGGAATTGGATGATTTACGGGAGGGTCAAGGGTTGAATTGGCAGCAAATTGTTTAGCAAATAGTTCTGCCTTTCCTTTAGCGGTAGAAATAATTTCATCTTCTAAAATTAGTGGTGGGAAAGAACTGGTACAAAAATTTCTAATAAAACATTTTTTTAAATTTTTAACAACCTGTAGTTTAAAAACTAAGATGTTTAGGACATAATAATATGTTTATATAAAGTTTTTTTTCCTAATTTTCATGGTTAAATTTATATCCGAAGTTTCTCGGATACCTCGGGCCACCCTGTAATATTGCAAGAGCAGAATAGCTCTTCATATTATAGAAAAAGTTTAATTTTTATTTATTTTTTATTAAATATTTTTATTCTGAAGAAAAGTAAAGTAATATTTTGTTTAAATTTATATTGCCAGAAAAAACAAAAAAAAACATTAAAAAAATTAATAATTTTTGCTTATTTTGTTTTAAAAACAGTAAATTTTCTTAAGGTAATCTGTTAATATTTGTACCAAATAACATCGTTTCAGGCAACCGAGTTATACCAGCTCAATGATTTTCACAATCTAGTGCATTCCACTAGAAAATTGACAGCTTCATTAATAAAGACAAATCGACATGATTAAGTCTGTGTAATTAGATATCTATAGTCTATGAATGTCAAATCCGGTAAGCAGTAAGTTATATTTTTCCCATCAACGTTTAATGGCTACATTTACCTCGTAGATTATGGTCTGTGAGAAAATTGAGTACTACAGTTTATCAATTATAAATAAGATATATTTTTACAGCTTGTAGTTATTTGTAAAACGTCCGTGGTGGCACTACTACGTGGTGCCGTGAAATGCAGTATCTGCATTTCACGGCACCGCAATTTCGGAACTTCAAAATCGTTTACGCGTGCTACAGTACCTAGTACTAAGATATGCCGGTTGACCCAGATGTTGTTGTTGTTTTTAAGGGTTTAAAGAATTAAAAATTATACATTAGGGTAGGGCGGGGCTAGTTGAGCAATTTTTCACTTGATCGGTTATAGCTCCTCATAAATAAGTCTTAATGACTTATAACGCATACCGATGGATTAGCAATTTATTCCTTATTAATATTGTCTATAGTAGTTTCTTTCTAATAAGTCGAATTTAGGAGCTACATCTATTTTAATGTAGATAGTCAAGTATGCCCAACGTACCCCATAGGTAGGGTAAGTTGAGCAAGGGTATGGGGCTAGTGGAGCACTTAGAAAGTATGGTCAAATCATGGCTTGAATGTTAGATACGTTTACAATAAAAATACATTTTGACAATTTGCTTTTTATATTTATAATCTTATAATGACAAAACAACAAATCTTATTAATAAAAAGCAACGTACCTAGCTTAGCTTAACTATTGGATTTAATATCTATCAATTCATCTTCGTTTTTTAAACTTTTTAAGCAGTTTTATTTTGCTTCTCTGGTAATGCCTTCTCTGTCTGTTAAAATTGCAGCTTTGCTTGGACCAGCCTTTGGGTATGGTCGAACTATTTCCAGAGAAAATTTATAAGTTAGATAGGTCAGCTCGTTTTCTTTGTTGCTTGTATAAAGTTCGGGTTGCAGCCTCTTTTAAATCTTAAGAAGACTTTAGTGTTTTACTGTTATAAGTCCGTACCCTAAAAAATAAAACATTTTATACTTAAAACCATAGGGTTAGTTGGGCAACTGTAGCTCAACTAACCCCCATTTAAATATTACAGATACAATTTTCCGGCTTGCAATTATTTTACTTTTTAATCACAAAATAAACGATGCGCACGGATACTTTTCTCGATCGCCGCGTCACCACTAGTGGTTGCACAATCAGTTCCCCTCGCGCAACCCCTTCTTTGCACTATTTAATGCTTTCGCGTGCGGTCGATAGTTTTTGAGATATTTTGATTGCCATTACATCTATGCTCAACTAGCCCCGCCCTACCCTACCATAAAAAATTAATTATTAAATTTTTTTGCTTCATCACAAAATCTTGTATTTTTTGTAATACATTACAGAAAATCATAATAAATAAAAATAGTAGACGAAAGCGAATTTGGATTTTTTTAATTTTTAAATACAAACACCAATATTTTAAATTATATACAAATTTCACACCTAAGCCCCTTTCCAATTATAACCACAATACATTTTTAAGATGGCAACCATAGATTTATAATTAAATGAAATATGGCCACCATTTTGAAAGTTTAATATAATATAAAAAAATTTTAACGTATAACTTATACCGCTGTGTTGCTCCGTCGAGCGGGACATAGGGAATCCCATGTAAATTGTGAAGTAGTCAAATAATTTATTAATTATTTTAGAAAAAAATGCTATTAGGATTTATTAAAGAGCACAGTAAGTTCCACCCAAAATAAAAATTTGATCATTTTTCAACCAACCAGTGAAGAGTAAACTGCTTAATACTTCTGCAACGTAGTATCTCATTATGCACCCTGAAAATAGGCTGCAAACATGTCCGCTACTCTTCGATAACTATTTTCCTGGTAAAACCATTTTATAATAGTGATTTTTTCTTGATTTAAGAAGTTCATTATTTAAGAATGATGTGACATTGATCTGACAACTTGAAAGTAAGAGGTTAAATAATTTTTCTAGTATTTTATTATAAACTTCTAATAATACAAGGCGGCTAAGAAGATAGGAGATTCGTAACTTATTTTAGCATTTATCTCTTAGCTGGCGAACTGAGAAGAGCTGAAATTTGTACACTGGGTAAAACTTTTCGTGCTCTTTAAAAATCCTAATTATATTTTCTTCTAAAATAATTAGGGAGCCAATATTGGACCACTTCAAAATTAACATGGGATTCCCTATGTCCCGCTCGACGGAGCAACACCCGGTATATGGAATAAAATGTTTGGAATATTTTAAATTTTCTCTTGTCAATGACACGAAAAACATAATTTAGGAAATATATGTGATTTATTAAAGAAAACAGGATATACAGGGTTCTTAGTAACTTAACAAACTCTAAGGAGTAATACTCCAATAAAAATATAAAGAAAACTTTATACGAACATATCTTCTAAACATCTAAGTTTTTGAACTACGGGGTGTGAAGAATTTTAAAAAATGTTTACCAAGGTCGTCCCTAAGTGGTATATAAGGTAAATATATTTTAAGAGAAAAATGGTACGTCACTGCATTTTTTAAAAATTATATTAATTTTTTAAAATTTCCATTTAGTTCGGAACAAATTTAATCTCTTGATTTTTTTATTTGAATGACGGTTTTTACGTAAATAAATAGAAACCATTTCTCGACATGGTCAAATCCTTATCTAAATAAAGGATAAATAACAAAGGTGATTTTCTACTGTAGAATTTAATATAAGCAATACGAAATGGTTTCTATTTATTTACATAAAAACCTTTCATCAAATAAAAAAGTCAAGAGAAGAAAAGGGTCACGACATTTAGCCATATTACTTTGACGTGTCATGACGTCACATCTCCCATTTTTCGGCCATGTTGTTCAATGCCGGAGATATACAGTTTATTGTATTAGGTGAACAACCGTTTACACAACAGTTTTTAATTATTATTAATTTGTAAATTCTTTTACTTTAAATAAAAAAAATGGAATTACATCTCTCAACAAATATCACTTCCAAAACAATACAAAATGAAATGCGCAAATTCTAGACGCCACTGGATTGATCATCACTTTTGATTTTACCCAGTCTTGCCAACTTTTCTCCTAGAAGTGCCCTTCCTTGCGTCCCCGACCTCGAACCGCCTAAAAGTTGAGGATATGTCGCAACCTTATAAATATAAACTAACCTTGGAAGTGACGTAGAATTTTTTTCTTGTATGCCTAAAAATTCTTCTGATGCATAGGAGACGTCTCCCAAATTATTTATAAATATCTGAACTGGTATGAAAGTAATTATAAAATAACATGAATTTTAAAAAATCTCAACACCTTTTAGTTCAAAGACTTTTAGGGCATATTAATATGTTTATATACAGTGTTTTTTTTTAATTTCAACTGTAGAATCACCCCTTAAAACTTTTCGATTGAGTAACTGGACACCCTGTATAAAAATAACCTGTGTGGTCGCCATTTTAAAGTTGTAAAGGGGCACCGATATTTAAAAATAAGATTTGACTAAAATTTGTTTTAAAAATATTGTATTCCGACTAAAAATGATCTGAAGAATCAAAAAAACAAAAATATACAGGGTGTTCCATTAAAAAATCCAAAGTTTCAGTCATTTTCGGCAAAACCGGAAGTCGCAAAAGCCTAACGTATACACCTAAAAATGACTTGTTATTAGTCTAACAACCCTATCAAATTTCGTCAGTATCAATAAAGAAATAAAAAAATGGCAGCCGAAAAGTGATCTCGTGGCCACCCGGTATTTATATGAACTTGGTTTATTTTTATAGCAAAATATGAATAATAAAAAAGTCTGCCGATATATCGGTATCGGCCGTTATCGACCATGCTAATATCGGTATCGGCCAAATAAAATCATAACGTATGTCGTAAAAGTTTTGGCACACAATATTTATCGTTTTTTTTTTTTTTTTTTTAATGAAGAAATTTATTTAAACACTAACTAGTTATCATAAATTACAACTCAATACTTAACTAAACTATACTACTATCGAATTATGTGGAGTGGCCCATTTTGCTCTACCAGACGCACATTTCTTCGAATGTCTCTCATGAGGTCCTGGACGGAATTCAGTTCAATTTCTCTTAAATTCGCCGTCTTAATTGTTCCTCATCTTGTGCTACCCAGCCTCCATGATAAATAAACCTTTCTAGACAGTACAGCCCAAAAATCCTCTATTGGGCGAGCCTGCGGCAAGTTTGGAGGATTATCGTTTTTGGGAACAAAAGGTATGTGGTGTTGTCGAAGCCAGTTTTGGGTATCTCTTGAGTAATGGCATAATGCTAGGTCTGGCCAAAACATGATATCGTCATTAGCATGATGTTCGCGGACAAACTGAAGTAATTTGGAAAGGCACTTATCAATATAGCTCTGACTATTCAAAGCTTCACCCCTCACTCTTCCCACAAAAGGTCGGGATACACCCCTGTTTGAAATTGCGCACCAGACAAGGATTTTATCTGCAAATTTCGCTTTATGTTTGTATCTAACATTCTCCGGGCATTCCTCTACGTTTTCCGTATAAAATCCATCGTTTCCCTTCATTTCAGAATTACTCAAAGTGAAATAGTTTTCGTCATCTAAAATAATGATTTTTTCATTGGCAAAATGTACCCGCCTCAGTTGACGACAACATCTTGGTATACGAAGAAGCTGCGCTTGAGAGTATTTGGGGCACTTACGTCTCTTTCGATATTTAAGACCATTCCTCCTCAATTCCAACGATATCGTACTCTTAGAAGATCTGTATTGCCTAGTCAGTCTCCTCGTTGACATTCCAATCTGGTTTTTTGCTCTTCTCACCAATCTCCCTGACCTCTGTACGGTAAATGCACGTGGTCTTCCACTTTTTGGGAGATTCAGACATGGTATTCCCTGCTCGCACTCCGCTATTGTTCTATAAATGGTTCTGCGTGAAATGTTTTCATTCTGGAATATTCGACAGATTTCAGCTTTGGGTATCCGCCCAACTAACTTGTAGATACTTTTTCTTATTTCTAATTTATACGACATCTTAAAGCGAAAACTTCAAAATAAATAAATCTCAACTGACAGTAAATAAAGTAAATACTTTTGTTTTCAAATGCAAGTTATATTATTTTGTTTTTGTTAAAATTAACGACAATGAGTTTTGTGCCAAAACTTTTAGGACATACGTTATCGGTCGACCCCTAGTTTAGACAGGCCAACCTTTTAAGCCATTTAATTGCAATTTAAAATAATTGCGTTTTTACAAAACCTGCTTCCGGTTACCACACACACCCACCGAAAAATTGGAAATATCACGTCTGCCTAAAGTTAGTCGTCGACCTCCAGACCGATAAACACCTAAAGTTCAAACCGCTTTACCCTTTTGAGCCCATCGACTTTCACGATTTAACGGCAACAACAACACAACGAGAATTGCAATTAATCGGTATTTTGATTAGTTTCGGTTAGCCGCAAATTTTATCGTCTGAAATTGTGTGTATGAGTTTTGGTTTTAATCTTGCCAGAACGTTGTGGGATGTTGATTATTATTTAAAATGTTTTAACAGAAAAATCAGTATTGTAACATTTTCAGTTTGCTGTAAATAGGACATTTGTTCCAGAAAATGTAACGTTCAAAAATTAATTACAGACCAGAAGTCGAGTACTGATTTTTAATGCAAATTTAAATGTTTACCTATTTTACTTTTTATTTAAGTAATGATTTAGGCTATTAATTATGTACTTTAAAAAGGAACTACAACGTTAAAGGGGTTTTATTATTTCATATGGTCAATGGGTAATTATTAAGTATACGGTTTTCTGCTATTTTAACGATTTTTTTAAATATTTTGAGTTATGAATTATTTTTTATATTTTTTTTATAATAAAAACAATTTTTTTGACATTTGTCCACTTTTAATATGGACAATTGGCAACGTTGTATAAATGTTTAATAATAAAAGAGGTATTATAAAGGGTTGTCAGGTTAGTTCTGGTTAGTCAACGCTTTTTTTAATCCTTTAATTACACCAGAGACTAATACACACTTTATGAATCCAGTTTGTCTGAATTCTTTCCTTTTATTCACTCATAAATAGAATCAGACCTTTCCGATGTTGCCAAATGCTTTCCATATTTAGCACGGTATACCTGATGTTTTTAGTCGTTTTTTTTTACTTTTAGTTATTAGTTTAGTTATGAATTAACATTTTTCATATGCATCATATGTTTTATCTTTATTCTCAAAAATATGTGAAAAAAGTAATTTTTACTTGATTGATTGAACTCGTTTTACCAATTTTATCTCGCCCAGCACCCCTTTTCACTCCCCGGTCCCGTAAGTTTGTTTACTGATATTTTTTTAACGGAATATTTCGGATGTGTGCCACATAATATTTGCCATATTTAGAAAAGTGTCTAAAATATATAAATATCAATAACTTAAAAAAAACCTTATTTTTTTTATTTAATGTAATTTATGAGGCAACATAATACAATACATATATATATATATATATATATATATATATATATATATATATATATATATATATATAAATATATATATATATATATATATATATATATATATATATATATATATATATATATATATATATATATATATATATATATATATATATATAACCCTTAAAATAGCAGAAAACTGTATATTAAACTGTTACCGGTCAATGGTTCCCCAACTATTAAAAAACCGCGGAGTGCTACCATTTGAAGGGGTGCGTTTTTGAGACCGGGTGAAAACAGCCCCTTTTCAGTTTTTGAGGTTTGGTTAAAAAATACGCACTTTTTCTAGGTACTAGTTAACAGAAAAGTTGTAGCAAATTTAATTTTCGATCAAATAACGCTTTTTGAATGAAAAAAAACGTTATTTTTAACAAAAATATGATTAAAAAACGAAGCAAAAAGAAACGAAGAAACGGGTGTTTTATTTTATTTTTGTATTTTTCCCTATAACTTTTTTCCATGAGGGTTTAGGTAAAGGCATTGGTTTATAGAAAAAAAACCTCCATATTTCCTTTACAAAATGACGTTAGGTAGAATTCTTAAGTGTTTATAGTTATAACCACATTAACTTACGGAAAGTACAAATAAAATAAAGTCAAAATAAGTCTTTTTGATAAATTTATTTCTCTTTAGGTGTTCTAAATAAGTGACACAACTTTAAGAACATCCTGTTAGTAATTATTGTTGATTATTGTGGTGGCGCCTCTAAGTAACTAATTTTTTTAATTTAATTAGAAGAAAGTGCTCTCACAGTATTAACTTTATTAATACCTATGCATATTGCTATCATTTATTAATAAATTTCGATAAACAATATATCGAAACAGTTATGATGGTAAAATGCATTATGATTGCATGAATATGGTGTAATTTAGATACATTATGATAGGTATTTGGAATCGTTTAAAAATAGATAGTTGTTTACATTTACGCCCCATATCAGTGTATCAGTGTCGATAAATGCATTTTACAACGACGCACAATGGTTAAGATTAGGGCTGGCAACCGAAACCGGTTTTTCGGTTAACCGGTTTTCGGTTTTGGCCAAAACCGGTATTCGAATACAGGTATTTGAAAACCGGTTTTGAAAAACCGGTTTTCGAATATCGGTTAACCGGTTTTAAAAAGCGGTTTTCAAATACCGGTTTTTCGGATAATCGCACCAAAATCGAAAAGCGGTTCTTCGAATATCAAGTAATAGGTTTTTGGTTGATTGCGGTTTATATAAAAACTACAACTTACTATAATAATACACTAAATTAAAATAAAAATCACCACTTTTCCTTTTCTGTTTTTTTATTAACCAATAAACCCAGAAAAAAACACCGGAAATAGAATACCAATTTTAAATAAAGAGGAAAAAATAAATTATGTATGTATGTATGGAATTTTTACATCACCTTTTAGAATCTTGCATTTTATTAACAGGGATGTTATATTTTTATTCTAATTTATATTTAACCAATTTCTTTTGAAGAATATTCTAGGATGAATAATGATTATCACTTAACACCACAGCTCATGGGCAAATCCGTAATCAACGCAAAACCCATTAATAGAGAATAATTACTCTCCGATTTTCTGTTAACTGTGGTTTAGAAAAGCCTTTTTCGGTTTTGAGACCATTTTCGGTTTTCAGTTTTAAAAACCGGTTTCGGTGTATCGGTTTTGAAAACCGTTTTCGAGTTTTCGGTTTTAAAACCCGGTTTTGGTTTTTCGGTTTTAAAAACCGGTTTTTAATACCGGTTTTAAATATTCGGTTAACCGGTTTTGTTCTTTTCCGGTTTTTGCCCCAGCACTAGTTCAGATTGACAAAAAATGGCTCATTAGGATTCTTTGTTTTTAATTCGGGTTTTATGCATTAACACCTTAAATGGTGTGTTCTAGGATAACAAAAACAGACCAAAGAATATAAAATAAAAAATATATTGCAGTTCATGTAAGATCAGTATAACCGAAACTAACTTTTCCTTGCTTCTTGGGCTTCTTTACTAAATGAGCCTGAAATATATTAACATTTTCAGAAATGGTATTTAAGTTGGGATACCTATCGATATATCCATTTCTATGATATAAAATTTTGTGCACAGTCGGGAAAAATGTAAAATTCGGATATGTATCCAAAAAAGTTTAGCTGTTTAAAATAAATAGGTTTGATGAGTATTGGACGAAATTACGGCTTCTTTCTCTGCAGTAATTTCTTCATTTGACGCCGCAGGTGAAGGTTTGGAAAACATTTAAAACAGCCAATTAAAGTCATCTTCTGACAATTTATCATTTAAAAGCAGGATACAGGGTTCTGCAGGCAAACCAGCCCCAAGTTCCAGAAAATGGGTTTATTTCTTAGAAAACGTATGAATTTACTTCCGCTTATCCCGCGCGGGATCCCGTTCAGTTTACGGACGGCATAAATTCCGCACTAGGGAACTCAATCCCGCACCAAAACATCAATCGCGCAAACCTGCGGGATAAAAATCATCGATCCCGCCTTATGCCTATAACCTCATTAAAGCTGAAGTAACTTATAATAGAAAATTCGTGAAAATGTTTTTCTTTTTGCATAAAAACGAAAGTTGTGTCTTTATGGCCTTCATCAGTCCAAAATCCTTGAATCCCAAATCAAACTTTTAAACTCCACTTCGATTCTGTTTGTGTTTACATTCTGCCAGAGCTATAACAAAACAGAAAACTGCATAAGAACCTCTTTAAAACGCCGGTCACGTTCCACGACGTAATAATGCGTATAAACGAAAGAAAAAACTTAATAACTTTCAGACAACAATGCCGCTTTTGTCGCGTTATTAAAAATTGTTTGACGGCTTACGAATTCAATGATGAATTTATAAATTTTAATTACATACATATTTGTTTTGCATTGAAGAGGTACCGTTGCATTTGCTTTGCATACGAACTACTGTTTAATAACGTTTTATTATTTTAATTACATTATTGGTGGATAAAACATAAACGTCTTGTTTCTAAGCGCTTAAAATTAAAGCAAACTTTAACAAACTTCCTCTTATCTCTATTAGAACAACACGGTACATTAGTACTTAGGCTTACTTTTAGTTTGACCTCCGGACAGTACGGACGTGCGTAGAGGACTACAAAGTGTTTCCCAGAGTGGCGGTTAGAGATGCCGTACGGACGTTTTTACCTTCGGGGGTCAGGGAAAGATTAACGCTAAATTGACGGCATCTTTCTTCTGGATCTAAGCGCCGTGAGCGAAGATTCCTATAAGCTGATGGTATCCTGTTTGGTAGTGAACACGAGGTATTTCTCAAATGGCGGGAAATAGATGGGCGTGCCATGGGAAATGTCAGTAGTGAAAGTGAAGGTTATACGTAACACCAGTAGCAGGTCTTGGTTTGACAGCCGACAATTTATGCATTGCATCGATTGTAGAATTATTTTTGTTTTCTTTTTGGAATTTCTGGGAGCTACGAGCTTGATTATCCAGATTTCCCGCCGATGAAGCCTGGAAAGCATCATTTTTTTTTAATAATAAATGTTGTTTTTAAGGAAGATGAAGTAAAGTGTCGTAGTGTTTTAATCGTTGGATTCGCTTTGAAATACTGCATTTAGAAATATTATGAAAGTGATATGTTCCTATTTTGGTTTTTGAGCTAGGGTAAAAAAAAAACTAAAGTTTAGAGCCCTCTGGTAAAAAAGTTTAAAAAGATAAAATCGATTTCGTATTGTTCTGAAAGTAAGTAAAGTATGAGGAGTGATTTTAGAATGATTATGGCACTCTAGATGAAAAATAAAAAATTAATTTAAAAATAAAATTTGACCAAAATTTGTTTTAAAAATATTGTATTCCAACTAAAAATGATCCGGGAATCCGAAAAACAAAAAATATACAGGGTATCCCATTTAAAAATCAAAAGTTCCAGTCGTTTCCGGTGAAACCGGAAGTCGTAAAAGCCTGTCGTATACACCTAAAAATGACTTTTCGTTAGTCTAACAACCCCACCAAGTTTTGTCAGTATCGAGAAAGAAATAAAAAAATGGCAGCCGGAAAGTGATCTCGTGGGCACCCGGTATATGTAATTTTTAATCCGATTGCAATAAAAATTTAGGAATAAAATCAAATTTTGCACATTCTATTAGAATGAGATTCTAAAAAAACTTTTTAAATATTTTTTAGATATCATGCTAATTAACTTTTTAATAGTTTTTCAAATTTGAAAAAAAAATCATTTGTCCAACTTCTTGGTGGTCGCTGTATAAGTAAATGTTCACTAAAAATCAATATTTTTTCAGAATAAACTTAGTTTAATATTAAACGTATATCATATTATAATTTATTTATTAATTTTTAAAAATAAAATACATAAACTTTTTGTATACCTGATATAGCTTATCTATTTACACTTTTCTTTGAACTGTCAATTAAACATAAAAGCTTGATACATTTACATTCCGTAAATTTTTATTTTATATTGTAAATATGGATTTAATGAATACAAATCAATATAACAAAATGCTACTTAACTTTGACATACTTTATTAAAGGCCCAGACCTTATTTCATAATATTTTTAGTACGGGTTGCTTATATGTCGCACATGTGTGCGTTTACAACATTGATTTTCAGTAAGAGATTTTCTCTTTTCTTGCTATTTTTACAAAACTTTTTTATTTTATTTACGAACATAATATTAATATAATCGAAGACCTTTTTTTTGCTGTGTAAAATTGTATTTCATTTTTACATCAGAAGTCATTGGTAATCAGTTCAAATAGATTTTATACCTATATTTTTAGGAACACCGCTGTCTTTTTTTCTTTTTCTCTTTTCTTTCCATTTTAGTTTTTTATCAAAACTTCAAAGTCTAGGACATTCAGTACTTGCTATAATTTTTCTAATAGGGACAAAAAGAGAGTTTGGCGTGGATGCGTTCCTAACACCTTCTTAATATATCTAGTGAAATAAAAATTAAAAAATCTTCTAGCAAATACCACGTTATAACCCAAAGTCGGTCTATATAGGGTCGCGACATTCAGCCATATTGCTTTGACGTGTTATGACGTCACATCTCCCATTTTTCGGCCATGTTGTTCAGTGCCGGAGATATACAGTTTATTGTAGTAGTAGAACAACCGTTTTACACAACATTTTTTAATTATTATTAAGTTGTAAATTCTTTTACTTTAAATAAAAAATATTTGGAATTACATCTTTCAACAAATATCACTTTCAAAACAATGCAAAATGAAATGCGCAAATTCTAGACGCCACTGGATGATCATCAGCTTTGATTTTACCCAGTCTTGCCAACTTTTCTCCGTGGAGTGCCTTTCCTTGCGTCCCCGACCTCGAACCGCCTAAAAGTTAAGGATTGTCGCAAATTTATAAATATACACGTTCGGAGCTTGAAAAGTTTCGAATATGATTTTTGGGCAATGTGTAAGAAAAAGACGGAGTAGAGCGAGAACAAACTTGGCTCCACCCTGGGCGGCTATCGCGTCGTCGTTGCGCTTATCAGTCCAGTCAAAGTTCGGTTGCAATTCTTCGCATACCAAGTACGTGTTAGCCGATCATGTTTACAATTTATTTTAACCTTTGGTACGAAGGCGGATACAGTAATAGCAGTACGGGGAATCGGCGTCGCTATCGGTGGGCGGTTACCTATGCAGTCGTTCTCTGTCTACTCTATATCTATTAGTGTCTAATACATTAAAACGCAATCCATTAGATTCAACTCGCCAAACCTGTATAAACTAACCTTGGTTATAACCATATGAGTATTAGACTGGGCCAAGAAAATGTAGACTTTTTTTAACGTATCAAAAGTATTGTTCAAGGTGACGAAAAAAACATCGTAATCTACACATATTTTTAGAAAATTAAATTGCCTACAACAAAACGTCTCTACAAAAATTTTTGCCAGGCTAATTATCGAGCTTTAACATAAACAAATAAATAATAGTTTAAAAACTAAAAAACACGCCTTTATATGCAACCGAACTAAAAATTAGAAAATAATTTTTCATTACAAAGAGTTTGTCACTTCAGAGTAAAAAGCGTTGGGTGCATTTTACTATTTTTTCATAACTTTTCCCTCATAGATATTTGCAAATAGAATAATTATAACATTTAATATATTAAGCACCCTACGTTTTTATTCTGAAGTGACAAACTCTTTGTAATGAAAAATTATTTTCTAATTTTTAGTTCGGTTGCATATAAAAGCGTGTTTTTTAGTTTTTTTAAACTATTATTTATTTTTCATTTTTTAGTTCGATATATCAATTAGTTTTTTAAAAATAAATGCTCCAGTTTATTCACTAAAAAATTCCTTCGCCATTTTGTCAAGAGACACAGAGGATCTGTAAAGGAATTTATTTATCCTGGCGGTCCTAATCAGGATAACGGGATACTGTTTTTAAATTATTGCATTGTCATCGGTCCTTGATACGTGTGCAAAGTTTCAAAGAAATTGAATCGCTGGAAGTTGGTAAAAATTAGGCTCAAAGATTCCGTTACATAGATAGATAGATAGATAGATAGATAGATAGTTACAACCCAAGCTAATAAAAGCGTGTTAAAAATAAATATATGGAAAGGAACAATATGGATTCTTAAAAGGAATTCAATGCTCTGCAAGCAAAGGTCTCTTAATGTTTTTACATAAAATCACTTCTTAAAAATTATTGATATTTGTAGTAGTGACAAAAATCCAAACTCAAAAAACAAAATTGAAAACATAGTTCAATGTTTAAGCCCGACTTTGCTGTATAAGTAGGGAGAGATGGGGGATTGACGGGCCTCCGTCCCCGGGGAGCTTATTATCTCAAAATCTCCGACGAATTTAGGAATCTTGCGCAACACGTTATTTAGGGCGTGGTCATAGCTATCTGTCAAATCTGTCACCTGTCAAATGTCATCTGTCACCTGTCATATGTCAAAAATCACGTGACTTAGAAAATGGCCGCCATGCGTAGGATACTTGTGCTAAGTCCTTAAATTGATTTGCGCAAACGCAAAAATTTTAAGTCATACCGTTCGGGCACTATCGACTAAAATCGTTATTTAACCCTGATGATGAGTCATTGGCGCGCGGTTTAAAAATTTTTAAATTAATGTAATGGTATACCTATCGAATGGCGAAAACCGCATGACGCCATCTTTAACCATAAAGGCGTTACAGCTGTTAATTAAAGGTATATCAGCATTAACTAAAGGTATATCGGCCAGTAAAGCACCCTAAAAGGATGTATGTGCGTCATCCAATCTGAAATGTTTACGTGCCGCTATTCACGTTAGACTGTCTCTTTTCCTCACAATGTCTATCTGTTATGTTATTTAGCTGATCCAGTATGGAAACGGCTTATTTTACGAAAATTTAAAAAAGAGCTTTTTTTTGTGGGAATTTTATTTTCTTTAAAAATGTGGGTTTGTTAAATTTTGTTATATTAAAATTTGCAAGTTTTGCATAAAAAAAAGATTGTTGTCAAAAAACTGTTAGTGGCAAAAATAGACCTCTTACTATTAATAATAAGGGCTTAAACGTTAACGACATATTTTTTGGCACTTTGAAGAATATTGTTACAGACTTTCAAAAATGTGTTTACGTTAGAGAATTTTAGAGAGTTAGGATCATCTAATTTAGTTTGTTAATTTATTTAAATAATTTACCTTTATTTTTCCAAGTTCTTTCATCACTTTCGAAGGTTTCCGAAACCGCCCGAATTATCCATTGAGAACTTTTATGCCTTCCTGTACTATGGAATTTTCGCGATATTTCTCCAAAATTCTAGATCATTCTTTACTCTTCCATATTACTATAAAAGGGCGACAGAAAACCTTCGAAGGATTACTATAGATTCGACTTTTGTGGTGTAAACTTCGAGACATTGACAAGTAAAGATTTTGTCGTTGTAACCATAGTTACGTTGGATTGTTAATAAAGGTATAAAAACGAAAGCACGTGTTTTTATACGAGGTGTTCCGAAGCAATGTTTTTAATATTTAAAAAAAAAAGATTTTTTGATGTAAAAACCATGAGTCGGACGAAAGAAAATCATGAGATCAAATAATTTTAAAAGTGAATAAAAATTATATAAAAAAAATTATTAAAAAAAAATCAGTTATATTTCATATTTTTCTTTAAAAATTGATTGAATTCCGTTTAAACCCTTCTTCTTAAAATCGCCAAAAAATTAAACCCTTAAGATTTAGCATCTTATTAAACACCCTGTATATTTACTCATTATACTAACTTACTTCCAAAGGTCATTAAATGCATAAAGCTGAACGAGATTATTCAACACAAAATCTTTAATCTTATTGTATGTAGGAACGTTACGCATGATTTGGTTCTTAGTGTACTAAATGCTCCCTGTTCAAAGAACTATCAAGTTCAATGTATTTAGATTTTTAAGGCTTTCGTATTGGGACATGCTTCGATGGTTTAATGAGTGTCAAGTTTAATGTCAAGGAAAAAGAATTATATAATTATAGAATAGCCAACGTTAAAAAAAAATGGGAAAAGTATCGATGGAGGATAAATATTTGGAAATGCCGTTTTGATATTTATGTTTCTAATAATTTCACACGAAAAAAAAAAACTTTTGGAACATTTTTTGTTTAAATGGCTTTTCGAAATCGATTTGTGAAATAACGGACACCCTAATGAACATTCTGATAATAAAATTGTATGTATAGTAAGAACATTTTAAAAGCGCAAATTCGGTACCCTTTGAAAATAATATAAAAAACATAAAAAAAAGCCGCCTGCAATCGGACTATTTTATACAAAGGCGCCGCTATCCTTTACAGCGACGCGCTGATACACTATGGGATAGAAATCCATTATTTTGGCCAAAAAGCAACTTTGAAATTTTAATGGCTTATGCTGTGTATTTCAAAGTAAATACTCCAAACTACATGTACGCAAAATTATAAAAGGATGTGACGACTTCTATTGGGGTAATAAGAAACTTGAAAATATAAATGAAGTAAACATAAATATACAACATTTAATCTACTTAGTTTATTATTAGCCTTGTTTACTAAAAAAGTAAAAAGTTTTAATAATAAGAGCTATTGTTGTGTTTCCGATGCAGTCTCGCGAAGTCTCACTACTTTTGTCAAAGATTTTTTTACCTTTTTCTTTATCAGTTTTTGTACTTACAATTGCCTTTCTACTTTTTGCTACTTCTGAGTGTAAGGACAGATTTTTTTATAATTTACAAGGTTTTTCATTTTAACATTTAATATGTTTTGTCCTAGACTGTATATCCTAAAAGATAAAAGCATTCTGATGAAAGATACGGATTCTACAGAATCTACCCAACAAAACAGTGTTTTTTATTTATTTTATACCTTAAAAATAAAAAAGTTGGAAAGATGTATCTCTATTACGCTTCTAAGAATAATTTAAAATTATTTTTTAGATTTGGATGGTCATATTTCCGAAACTAATTGAGATAGACACATCAAATGTAGTATTTTTTAAAGCATTTTAAAAGATTTTTTGGTGGTGATATAATATTCAGGGTATTCCATTTAAATAAATCATACCTATTGTCGTACCCTGTATATCATATTAGATAATAATCATCGGATTACTGATTAGAATACTACCGAATTAACCAAACAAGCTGACATTTTAGTTTATTTTGTACAATAAAAAATAATAATGTTAAGGGGGTGTAAATTTATAATAACATATAATAAGTTTTAAGTTTCCAAAACGCATTTGTAATAATTAATAATATTTTTCCAGTAAAAAGCACCCCATTTTAAGTTAGATTGGTAAGTTTCAGAATTTTGACCAAAAAATTAACTTCTATCCCATAGTGCGATGACCAGCTGCATCAACCGGCCTATCATAAAAGAAATATAGCAAAGGCGGCCGCGAAGTCAAGCATGCCGATTTATTTGCTTTAAACTTTTTGGTGATTTTTTTCTTATCAAAGAGCATCGAATTTACATTATTAAACTGTTTCTTCTATATAAAACTATACGAAATGCAAACATTTAAAAACTAATCGGTAATTCTTAGTGTCATCCTTTCTTTAACTTTTTGGTTATTTTTTTATTTATTTTTTATTTTTATTCTTTTTTTTTTTTTTTTTTGAATCAGGTATAAATACTTTGTAAGAAGTAGCCGTAATTATTTTGTTATATCTTTTAATATCACGAACATAAATGTGCCCACAATAGGAATGAGACGGTAAGAAGTAGAAGTGCGCGAATATTCCAAGAAATCTAGACGTGATCTTGTAACTCGCCTCGTAATACTTCATCTCGGTGTCCCTATATGTCATCTAGATGCTGCATACCGTTTTTAAGTTGTCTTAAGAATTGCAGATGTAGAATACTAAAAGTTTAAAGATAATCTATATTTTAGCCTTGTTCGCGGGTCTAGTAATGAACCGATTCTGAACCAGAACCGAACTGGTTAAGAATTGTTTTAAAGCGCATGTCTAGTTATTTATTAGTTCGGAATTTTTATTTACCGCGAACGATTTTCTATACAGCTGAGGATGTATTCTAACCTAGCCTTTTGGTTAGGATTTTTCATGGTTAAATTGGATACTACACAAAAAAATTAAATTCAAACAAAAAGGTAAATTGTTATACTGTCGAAAGCCACTCGAGGTCTCTCGGCGGAAGACGAGGGATTCCCGGCCTCCTCTCGTTTTTAACATAAGTATGTGTATTTAAGTAAAAATAAAATTCAAACAACAAGAAGTGGTAAAATCTTCTAATATTGTCTATATTTTTAATTAAATCCTTATTTATTTTATTGCATACATACATTCATACGGAATACAATTAAAAATCCTTTGTTTATATACGCTCAGAATCACAAAAATATAAAAAAAATATTCAACAGGTATATTAACCCGCATAAAAAGTGGCAGAAACAAATAAACTGTAATACAACGGTTTATTTCTGTACCACAAAAACAGAAAACAGCTGACCATGTCGACAATGCGCATGAAATTCCGAACTGAACTTTTACAACAAACAAAAATCCCAGGACTGCTAATCAGGTTACGAACCGGTAACGAACTGATTCCATTGTAACCCGCGAACACAGAACTGTTACTCGGGATTTTACTAACCGCGGACGCTGCTTTTTCACTGCGCATGCGAATAGTCCCAAAACCGGTTCAGAATCAAACCCGCGAACAAAGCTATTATCTATTTTTATGACTATTGCATCTAGAGGCAACGGAAATTTTCATATTAATTGGGAAGTAGAATTTTGCATATTTTTCTTTAGGATCAAAATGTTTAATTAATATAATTATTTAAATTTAAACAGAAATAATGACTTCAAATTAAAAATGCTTTATTTAAATATAGCGTTTATACGTTAACGTAAATGCGTGATGGTAAAAGAACTAACCAGAACTATACAGGGTGATTCAAAAATCGATCACGAAACTTAAAGGGGTGATTCTACTTGATAAAATAAGGGTAGAGCTTCATATAATTTTTATTTTTGTTTTTTTCGCCATATTGCATTTATTTTTTAACCAATCCAGTTGATATTTGGCACACAAATCGAGCTTTGCAGATTCTAAAATTTTAAGACTAAAGTACTTTTTTAAATACCGCCAGAGTGCACTTTACCTAAAACTTAAAATTTATTTACATCATAACTTTTTATTTTAACAGATATCGCAAAGCTGAGGCGCGTTAAAAATAAAAAAAAGTTTTTTTAAATTTTTAACACCCCGTAACCTTAAAAACTAAGACGTTTACGACATATGTTTATATAAAGTTTTTTTCTTATAGTTTGTTGTAGAATCGTTTGGTTAAGTTTGTCGGTTAAGTTACTGGACACCCTGTATGTATGTAGGTAATTTGATTGAAATTGATAAAAACTTTGATGTCTATTGGTGCCTAAACGGTGAGGTTTATCGACTTTAATAAAGAGTACCCTATTTTTTAATTTTTTGATTATCTATAAAATGGCACCCCCAGCTTTGCGATATCTGTCAAAATAATATAATTTTTATTTTTGTTTTTTTCGCCATATTGCATTTATTTTTTAACCAATTCAGTTGATATTTGGCACACAAATCGAGCTTTGCAGATTCTAAAATTTTAAGACAAAAGTACTTTTTTAAATACCGCCAGAGGGCACTTTACCTAAAACTTAAAATTTACTTACATCATAACTTTTTTATTTTGACAGATATTGTAAAGCTGGGGGCGCCATTTTATAGATAATCAAAAACTTAAAAAATAAGGAACTCTTTATTAAAGTCGATAAACCTCACCGTTTGGGCACCAATAGACATCAAAGTTTTTATCAATTTCAATCAAATTACCTACATACATACAGGGCGTCCAGTAACTCAACCGACAAACTTAACCAAACAATTCTACAACAAACTATAAGAAAGAAACTTCATATAAACATATGTCCTAAACGTCTTAGTTTTTAAACTACGGGGTGTTAAAAATTAAAAAAAAAAAAACTTTTTTTTAAATTGCTTTGCAATATCTGTCAAAATAAAAAAGTTAATTTTAAGTTTTAGGTAAAGTGCCCTCTGGCGGTATTTAAAAAGTACTTTTATCTTAAAATTTTTAACTTAATAATTATATACAAAATGTTTTGAGAATTTACCGTAGAATTTATATTTAAAAAAATATGCATGAAAAACTTTGGTCTAACATTAAAAACTTTGGCCTACCGAAACTAAATGAAACATCCTGTATATTTATAATCTTCTACGCGAAACGATAACTCTAGAAGAATTATGCAACTTTTATTCGAAACATTTGTTCCAAACCGTCTTGGTCACGAGATATTTAACCGGTACGATACTTTCTTAAAACCCCGTATGTATCTTAATCCATTTACAAAGTTATAACAGTAAACAGACAGTAAAAACCCCATCTTACATGTTGATATTGGCATGTTTATAGATTTACGATTACTGGGTAATAAATATGCCTCCCCGATCTAGATCACGATGATGAATTGCTCGCCCCGTTCACCAATTCAGAGACAATATACTGGACAATTAAATCAATAAGCTGGCAATAATAATAATGGTCGTAATAATAGTTATTACCCTGCGCCTCTAGAAACCGAAACAATAAATGCAATATGCAACGCTGTTTTGATAAATAGAAATTGTTTTTTATTCACTACGTTCGCAAATCCTCATTAGCTCTTTTATGTTTTACCCATCTATTATTGATCTGTAATACCTTAGAAACGGAATATGTTATGGTAGCAATAATACCTGCTATCACACCTAGGGCATTATAAGCGGACATTATGATAATGCCCGCTTATAATGCCCTAATGCGCTAATATGGAAATTTTATTGCTTATTCAATTTTATTTGTCTTACAATAAAGATCAAGTTTATACAAAAAATAATTTTTCTTTAAACAATACTAAAAATTAAACTTTATTTCCAAAATAAAAATTACAATTTTGAAATGTCCCGGAAAATGTAGCTGATCCCACTTTAGAATGGTCGGTGTTTTTTGTGATGATAGCAGCGGTGGTAGCACTAACGCTATTTTGTATAGATGAACAGTCCATTAAACAATTTTCAATAGTCGATACGGAATTAACCTCGGATTTAACTGAATTGGCAATCATTTTGGCTACTTTGTTTTTGGATGAAATACTTTCTTCTATATATCCTTCAGCTACTGAAGAGCTTTTCCATTTCCCATGTTGTTTTAGCGTTTCAAACGAAGCACCTGCCTCAACAAGTAAAGTTGACGATGTGCGACGCAAACAGTGACCGGTGTAAGCTTCTGCATTATCCAATTTAAAAAATTTTGAAATCAATGTTGGGACGCTTCCTATGGTATTTTTTCCAATGGGTTGTACTGTACATCGACCCTTTCTATAGGTAAGAAAGAATCTTCGCTCCTTTATTCCAGCTGGTCTTAATGTTGTGTACTTTTTTATTAAATTTGAAGCGCCTAAATCTTCTTCAATGATAGTAAAACTTTTTGAAGTTGAAGTTTTAGTTTCTGGTACCTTTATAACCAAGACTGTTCCTCTATCTTCAATGTCATCAATAGTCATTTTGACCAACTCATCTCGTCTTAAACATCTCCAAAAACACCCATTACCAATATGACTTTGTGTACCAAGTAGATATCATCAGGAGCCTTCTTAATAAAGTTTAATATTTGTTCTCCTTCCAAAACTTTAGACTTCTTCGGGACGTATCCTTTCGACTTAACTTTTAAAAAAGATATGAGACGATGGTATTGCGAAATGTTTATATTTTCATAGACCATCAACGTAAACCTTAGGGTGGAATACTTGGTCCAGAGAGAGTTCGGACTGTATTTTTCCGACTAAAAATAATAAAGTTTGTTAAACATATGTATTAAAATAAAATCAATAACTTACCAGTTCCTGAAAATATGCCATTAAAACGGTTTCGGTTATTTGAAGAATTGCATTCGCATCTTTCCAAATGCCAAATATGCCATACTCCCGATCATACTGTCTTGATTTAACTGGCAAAAGATTTTCGGTCGCTTTTATGGCCTTTTCTCTTATATTTTGTGGAATTTCTTCCATTTTGAGCAAATCGTTAATTAAAAAATGCCAACTGACTAACTGATAGAAACATCAAAGTCAAGCTTAACACCAGTCATTATCTACTTACGTATACAGGTACAGGTGCAACTTATTTTTTATATTGCGAATAAATAATGTAATTAGTCATTGAAAAACTCTTTTTGGGTAAAACATAAAGCATTGTATGCACCACGGGCTTTACTGGACTATAATGCCGTTCAGGTCGAAATCTAGCCGACATTCAGGGCATTATAGTCCTAGTAACGCCCTTGATACATAAATAGCTATTTTGACATACTTAAAAGTCTATAGCCGCTTAACGCCCCGATGTAAAGGTATACATTATATAACATTTTTTTCTTCTTGTCATCTAAGCTTTGCAACCCAATAGGTCTCTATGACGCAGTAGTAACTGCAAATTTAGCATCTTGGGCTCCTCTACTATTACGAAAAACCAGCTAAATGTTACAATATCCAATTGTACTATGCCATTGTAATAATATCACCCTTAAAGCTTTGTATATAGGTACTTAATCCTATTAAATATTGCACGTATCACTACGTATTAAATGAAATATTTAAAACTATCTATGGCTTCCTTAATACTGTTTAATGTGGGTTTCTTTATGCATCTATCGTTTTACATTATAAAGATTTTTATTAGCTTTAAACAGTTGCATAAATGTTGTTTAAACATATGGTAAACGAAAAAATAGAACGGTTTTTGAAAAAACAAAATAATAACATTTATAAAATATTGGTTTTAATAAATATTTTCTTTTTGTTGCAGGTACGTGATCAACAAATGTATTTTAAGGTTACAATTAGGGTAAGATACATACAATTTTAAACTTAACTTGCACCAATCTTAACTCGGCTCTTTCGAATTTCTTACGACACAGGTATCTTTCAGGAAAGCTGCACGTGTTCAACCTATTCCCAAGAAAGGATCTAAATCTCGTCCATCTAACTATAGACCAATTTCAATTCTCTCAGTTCTTTGTAAAGTAATGGAAAAACTAATTAATTCACAAATTTTTAAGTACTTAGAAAAACACAAAATTTTGCATGACAGGCAGTATGGATTTCGCCACAAAAGATCTACAGCAGATCTTCTTTCCTTCGTATCACACTGCTGGAATAAGTCTCTTGAGTTTCTAGGTGAGTCCCAGCTTTTGACCAGGTCTGGCATGCCGCACTTCTTAATAAACTTCTCTCCTATGGTCTTTCAACTAAACTCTGTACTTGGCTCTCTAGTTATCTATCTGATCGGCGTATATCAGTTATTGTGGACGGCCATTCTTCAAGTTTTCACCAAGTAAATGCTGGAGTCCCTCAGGGCTCAGTTCTGGCACCAACATTGTTTCTTCTTCACATCAACGACCTTCTCTCGTCCACAACTAATTCCATTCATAGTTTCGCCGACGATAGTACCCTTCACTCCAGTTTGCAGGTTCCTAAACCCATTACTAAACCTGACGTGGAAAACAAACGCAGAGCGATGCAAATATCTCTTTCGCAGGATCTTAATTTAATATTGGATTGGGGCGCTAAAAATCTCGTCCATTTTAATGCATCTAAAACACAATCATGTTCCTTGTCGCGAAAAGAGTCATCAAATACTCATCCTCTATTTATGAGCGGCCAAGTTTTACAGAGCAAAGACACCTTTAATCTTTTGGGCGTCACATTTGAAAGTAACCTTAACTGGCTTAGACACATTGTATCTATAGCCACGGCAGCTTCAAAAAGCTTGGATTTCTCTTTCGAGCCAAAAGTATTTTTCCCCTTCTAATTTATACACTTTATATGTGCCCCAAATCCGACCTCCCTTGGAATATTGTTCTCATATCTGGGGCATGGCGTCCCCACAACCCTAAGCATTCTTGATTCTATTCAAAAAGAGCTATTCGTCTCATTAATGATCCTTCACTTACAGAAAGGCTTCCCTCTCTTGCACATCGTCGGGCTGTGGGGGATTTATCGCTTTTTATAGGTACTTCCATGGCTTCTGCTCTGAAGAATTGTCCAGTATAGTTCCTCCACTTACGGTTCCCAACAGAGAAACTCGTAGTTCCGCGCGTATGCATCCCTATACGGTCCAACTGGACAGGCCCCGAACTTCCCACTTTGTTCGTTCTTTTATACCTAGAGTTTCTAGATTGTGGAACCTGCTGCCCGCGGAGGTCTTTCCTTCCCCCTTCAAATCTTCAAGTATTTAAGTCCCGTGTCAACAAGCTCCCTCTTACCTCGGTTAAGACACCCACGGTACGTTAGTATTTAGGCTTTAAGCCTTCGTGGTTTGTCCAAAGATAAAAAAAATATCCAAAAGGATACACGTTAGGTTTTTTCTTGATTTTGAGTAATTTACCTACATGATGACAACATTCAAAAATGACCATTATTTTGCATTTATCAGGAAAGGTTAGAAAACAAAATTTGCTCGTTCGTGGATTGTGCTGTGCGCCTACAATTTTCTGGAGTGCGTTTATTTTGAACCGTTATATAAGGTAACTTTTCCCAACTTTATGTTAGGCAGGGCCGTATTAACTGTCTGAGGCGCCCTAGGCTACAATTCCCGGGGCGCCTTTTTTCCATCAAAAAATGTTTAAAGTGCAAAAAAGAACGGTCATTCCCTCCTTTTCACGTCTATTTCATTCCAAAGCACCATATTCTTCCCAGAGAAATTACTCACGAAAAATCCCCACTCAACCCATACTTTTTAAAAACCTCCCTGTCTAGCGCCTATTACTCCCCTGTCTGGCGAATACTTTTTTCATGGCGCCCTAGGCTGTAGCCTAGTCAGCCTAATGGATAATACGGACCTGATGTTAGGTATATTGGAAACAGGAAAAAATAGTCGTATGTGTTTTTAAAATAAACGATTTTGTGTACATGACATGACACTGAGAACAACAACCAAAAAAAATTGAAGATATGTTCTGTAGTTTGGCGGATTCATTTAATGGATGGTAATTATTTGGGTACACGCCAAAAAATTAAATTAAAAGTAGCAAAAAAAAATTAAAACAATTAAAAAGATAACTAAAAATCGAGGTTTAGGTGGCAAGTCTACCACCGTTGTCAAGATAAATTGAATAAAAATAATAAAAATAAAAATTAACTATTAGAGAAATTTTGCACTGTAAAATAAGGCCAGGCAGTAATAATACCGGCCTTATTTTGACATCTGAGCTTGCGCAGATGCATGGTGGGATAGGAACTCCCTTAATAAGAATAGTGCACGGCTTTATTTATGTCGGTTTTAGGTCGTCCCTTATTTTGGTCTTATTTTAACTTCGGAACTGTTCGTGTAAACCGAACGCTTGCCGAGCACAAAATTAAAAAGTTTTTACAACTAAAAATACTTAAAACCTTGTTTTTTTAAATGTATTTCTTTAATTGTGTAAAACAAAACCCTACAACACAAAACATAAAGAAAAACAACTAAAAATTTTCCCCATTTTTTGGGTTAATGGCACTGTCAACATGATTTCCAATAACTCTAAATTATGGGTTGAAGCCCTTTTTAGATAAGGCCGGTATTAATAATTCCCGAGCTTAATAAGGCAACTTGCAATAATTCTCTATTATTAAGGTTTAAAATTTTAAAATGTTTTTTATGATATTCTGAGAACTTTTTGACATTAAATGTCAAATATGTTTGTTTGGTTATAGTGTCATAGTGACAAAGATAACTGTCATTAAAAAACCTGCAATTTAAATTTTCATCATTTTTTCTTATCTCTAGTATTTTCAAAGTTGGGTGAAAAATATGAAAATGTAAATAATCGTTTTTCACTTTAAGCTTAATTTTTTCTGAAATTAGGCTATTAAAATTGATCACACTTCTTGAATGTATTATTAATACCTGTATAAAGAGAACTGCAAAAGGGTAAACATCAATTTTAATAAGGGGGTAATTAGGGGCTTGCCTTATTTGATTTTTTTGTAGAATGGTAACGGTACATGGTAAATTAGCTTTGTTCGCGGGTTCGATTCTGAACCGGTTCTGGGACTATTCGCATGCGCAGTGAAAAAGCAGTGTTCGCGGTTAGTAAAATCCTGAATCCTTAGTAACAGTTCTGTGTTCGCGGGTTACAATGGAATCAGTTCGTTACCGGTTCGTAACCTGAGTAGCAGTCCTGGGATTTTTGTTGAAACTAAAAGTTCAGTTCGGAATTTCATGCGCATTGTCGACATGGTCAGCTGTTTTCTGTTTTTGTGGTAGAGAAATAAACCGTTGTATTACAGTTTATTTGTTTCTGCCACTTTTATACGGGTTAATATACCTGTTGAATTTTTTTATTTTTGTGATTCTGAGCGTATTTTTAATTGTATTCCGTATGAATGTATGTATGCAATAAAATAAATAAAGATTTAATTAAAAAATATAGACAATATTACAAGATTTTACCATTTCTTGTTGTTTGAATTTTATCTTTAGGTAAATACACATACTTAGGTTAAAAACGAGAGGAGGCAGGGAATCCCTCGTCTTCCGCCGAGAGACCTCGAGTGGCTTTGGAAAGCATAAAAATTTACCTTTTTGTCTAAATTTTTTTGTGTGTGGTATCCAATTTAACCATTAAAAAACCTAACCAAAAGGCTAGGTTAGAATACATCCTCACCTGTATAGAGAATCGTTCGCGGAAAATAAATATTCCGAACTAATAAATAACTAGACATGCGCTTTAAAACAATTCTAAACCAGTTCGGTTCTAGTTCAGAATCAGTTCATTACTAGACCCGCGAACAAAGCTATTATTGATTCATTGGTTATATTAAATATTAAAAAAAAAAGGCAATGGTTATCTTAAACATTACAAAGAAAAATGCAAAAGTGTTACAATATTGTACAGTCACGGAAATAAAATTTCGTACACTTAGGTTAACATTTTATGTCAATTTTCAATATTTTGGTATACTTGGCTTTTTACCTTTTTCTCACCTTAATTAATATTCAATAAAATACATGACTCCAAAATAAATATATACGTTATTTTATTCAAATATTAAAGAAAAAACACTGGCTTAATATTTCAAAGCGGCACCATTTTTTCCACTAATAAGTTTAAACTTGTGGGCATTGATGCAGTCAGCATTTGTGCATGGTGAACATTGTAATTATTCCAGGTTTCTTCAATTTTATTCCACAAATCATCACTGTTTTGTGGATGAAAATCATTGTTCTTGTTAATTTCCTTTACGATATATCCCCAAACGTTTTCGATTGGATTGATATCGGGGCTTCTTAAGGGCCAAGGTAACAATGAAATGTTATTTTCCAGTAGCCAGTCCAAAACTCTCCTTGCTGTATGGACGGGGCAGTTGTAATGCTGGTATATAAAATTTTCTTGTTCAAATATATTGATTACCGATGGCAACATAACATTTTGGAGTATGTGTATATAAGCTTGACTATTAAATCTTTCTCGAATACGGTGGCATATGCGTAGTCCTCTGAAAGACATATACCCCCATACATTAAAAGAAAATTTTTCACTTGTTTTAACAAGTTGGGTATATCTTTCTTCGTACCGTGTATTTTGCGGCCTATACACTCTAATCTGCCCACTATAATAAGATTAAAAAATCTTCTCATCGGTAAATACTACCCTTTCCCAAAAATCCATACCTTGCGGTAAATGTGCAAACCCCATTCTTTGCTCTTTATTCATATTGGTCAAAAATGGCTTTTTAGCAGCTACACTGGTTCTCATTTCCGAATTTTTCCTAATACGATTTCTTGCCGTTCTAACTGTTCCAGGAAAATTAGTTTTGTTGTGTGCTTCTACAGCTGTCTGAAATGGATTGTTTCGCAAAAAATCTATCAGATCATTATCTTGATTGTCGTTTGAAATTTTTCTTCTACCACTTCCAGCCCTTCTCTCCAATGATCCTGTATTTTCCCATTTAGTTCTGAGGCTTTGAATAGTGCTTCTTGGTTTCCTAACTTGCTGAGCTATTCTTTCCAGAGAAACACCTTCCTCGGATAGAGTAATTACTCCCGCCTTCTCTAGTTCAGTCATTCCAAAATTAAAAAAGTAAAATAATATAATTTTGAAATGTGTGACAGACAACAATTTGTCAAGTAAGGTATATTTTCAGGTGATCCAGGTACGCAAAAGCCAACATCACACTGGGAAAAATTAGGTGTACGAGATTTTAATTCCGTCACTGTACGTGCGACCCGACCTAGTTAATTAGTCCCAATATGTTCAGTTTAATTGATATAATCGACTTACTGTAATATTCCCAAATCTTTATCATTTTCTATTAATTAAATTGCATATTAATTAGAAGTAATTACTTTAAATGGTTTTAAATGCACCAGTCTATACATCACGAGATCATTTTCTTTTTTCTAAGTATAGCTTGAAAAAAATAAAAATATCACAGATGTATGCTGTAGAAATGAGATAAGCTTAAAAGCCCACAGACTATGCAACAAGTTGTACAACCCAAGTTGAATCGATAACCGTATAATCTGTGGCGTTGTTGTTCAACAGGTTGAACAACACGGTCGGATCATGTGAAAGTTTGGCCGGCCGAAAGGCTGTTGTACGACCGCGTTAAAGAAACAATTTTTGATGTGACAATGTTTTATAATTCGATGGACCCGCTGCATGCACCAAAAAACATGGCTCATGCGGCGTTACCTCGCGCGTTCCATTTAAGGCTTGAAGTGCAAGCGAGAGCGCGGAACGAGTGAGCGTGGAGTGAAAAGTGAATGTAGTATCAATTGTTTATAGCAACGATAATTGCGGCAATAAAGGTAATGATTTCTTTGACGTTATTACGTTCAACTATCGTCAGTAAACCGACTTTGCTGACAACCGATTTTTATTTTATTCCAAGATTTAAGGTCTGGCCACAAATAACCGCACCGAGTCTTTTCCGGGCCCGTGTTAACAATAGTAGGGTGATTGATACGGAAAATTCAAAAGTTTTTAAGTCCTTAAAATATTAAATACATTTTTTAAAGCTGAGTCTATTGTAATATGTATTAATAGTCCCTGGGTCAGTAATAAAATGGACTTTATGATAATAACACTTTTAAAACCTTCTTAGGGGGGATCCTTTTGACGAGTCCACCACAAACAATCATACCGCCATATATGAAAGCGCGCTTTAACCCAGCCTGTCAATATCAGATCTTTCGGGTGGCGGACTGGGCGAATGCGTCATTTTTTTGTCGGACAAGTTTACCACAATGTTTTACATCCAATTTTTAAACATTGTGCCAAAAATCGTAAAGGTTACAGTCATCACGAAACCCGCCTGTCGGATACCCGAAACATGTGTTTGAACTTTATGGTTTTACGAAAAATTATTTTTTTCTTGTACGTCATAAAATGTCCTCTGATGCATAGAAGACGTTTCCCTAATTTCCTAAAAATATTTGTATTGTTTAAAAAGTTATTGTAAAGAAACTATTGTCTTTTTCTAAATTTTCACACCCTCTAGTTTCAAAAGTAGGACGTTTAGGACATACTTATGTTTATATAGAGTTTTTTTAAATTTTTTGTTGGAGAATCACCCCTTAAATTTTGTCGGAAAAGTTAGTGGACATCCTGTATAAATAACATACAAAAAATAAAAAAATATTTTCCCCATCTGGAAGGTATCTGATTTTAAATTAAATAGAAAAATAAAAATTAGGGCTGGCAACCGAAAACGGTTTTTCGGTTAACCGGTTTTCGGTTAACCGCGGTTTTGGCCAAAACCGGTATTCGAAAACCGGTTTCAACCGGTATTTTTGAAAAACCGTTTTTCGAATATCGGTTAACCGGTTTTAAAAAAGCGGTTGTGAAATACCGGTTTTTCAGATAATCAGTTTTCGAATGCCGCTTTTTTGGGATAATCGGACCAAAATCGAAAAGCGGTTCTTCGAATATCAATTAAGGTTTTTGGTTGATTGCGGTTTATACAGTGCCGTGAAGCCAATGGCGGCAGACGTTGTTTAGGGGCGGGCGGCAAAATTTTATTTAGTACGTAGAATTGAAAGAAATGAAAGTAAGGACCTTTTTTTTTGTCTTTAAAATTATTTCAAGAATAAAAGAAAAAGAAAGGGGCAGCGTAAATGAATTTTTTTTTGAAAACCGTTTTCGGTTTTTAATACCGGTCTTTTAATATTCGGTTAACCGGTTTTGTTTTTTTCCGGTTTTTGCCAGCCCTTATAAAAATAATAATAAGAAATGATTAAAATCGAAGCTTTTATTGAGTAAAAATTAGGGCTGGCAACCGAAACCGGTTTTTCGGTTAACCGGTTTTCGGTTAACCGCGGTTTTGGCCAAAACCGAAAACCGGTTTCAAATACCGGTCAATCGGTATTTTGAAAAACCGTTTTTCGAATATCGGTTATCCGGTTTTAAAAAAGCGGTTGTGAAATATCGGTTTTTGAATACCGTTTTTTGGGATAATCGGACCAAAATCGAAAAGCGGTTCTTCGAATATCAATTAAGGTTTTTGGTTGATTGCGGTTTATACAGTGGCGTGAAGCCAATGGCGCAAGACGTTGTTTAGGGGCGGGCGGCAAAATTTTATTTAGTACGTAGAATTGAAAGAAATGGAAGTAAGGATCTTTTTTTTGGTCTTCAAAATTATTTCAAGAATAAAAGAAAAAGAAAGGGGCAGCGAAAATGAAATAGATGTAGTAGATGTATCGGTTTTGAAAACCGTTTTCGGTTTTTAATACCGGTTTTTTAATATTCGGTTAACCGGTTTTGTTTTTTTCCGGTTTTTGCCAGCCCTAATAAAAATAATAACAAGAAAAAAACAAAATCGAAGCTGTTGTTGAGAACTTTCTACGATTGCTTGTTTTACAGCTTCATGCACTCACTGAATGTCATTCTTATTTGGTTGGTGCTCTAGAATTTTTAATTATCAATTAATGAATCAATTTAAATGCGCGAAAAAAGAAATCGCATAATTAATAGCAATTTGTTAATAACGACTATTAAAGTATAACTTCCCATGGTTATAAAAAATGCAAGATCTATTTGATTCAAGAATTAGGGTTACCCGATTTGCGGTGTGTAATAGAATTAATTATTAGTTTCAAAAGATAAAAATACAGTTAATTGGGGGATTTAATAACAGACCTTTAAAGAAATTGCGGTACGCGGTGTTATAAAACGGGTTTAAATCCTGCTTTATGGCATTATTTTTCGCTTCTAAATAAGGTGTACAAGGTACCTTGAAAGGTACTGCCAATAAATTATCTCTATTTTTTTATCTTGGTACAGTCCACAAAGGTTTTAGGCTTCACTTATAATGTTATATGAAAGTAAGAAGTTTGGGGCTACTTCAGATGGACTGTAAAGAGTTGCATAAAAGTAGCACTGAGTGTTTTTCTACTGGGGGGCTAGTTATAGTTGCAAAAAATAAACTTTTTTGTTTAGCCTAGATGCGGTATCATTGCCTTTGAATGTATTAAATATTCATGTATTTTTTTAATGGGAAAAAAGTAAAAAAAAATCGGCTATCGTTAAAAACATTAGCTGCTTTTTGATCGTTATCATGAAGATAAATCACCCCATTTTGGTACACCCAATAAAGTTTTAAAAAAGTTACTTTTTTTAACAATTCAATGCTTTTCTCACACTTTGAATTTAGACACGTGGTAGCTTGTCCAGCCAAGTTCAAGCAAAGGAACTGGCTACATTGCCGCGTCTAATCTTTCACGAACCACTTGGTGGCAATTTCGACTCTTCCATAACTTAAAACCTATTTAATCCATATATCCAATATCCTTGAGGACAACTAGAAGCCAAAAAATCATGAAGCTAGCTCAAACGGTTATATAGATATAAAGGTCCAAAAGTCGTCAATTTTCCACTGACTGACTGACTAACTGGCTGACATAGATCAAAAACCTAACCCACTTCCAAATAAACTAGAAAGATGAAATTTGGTATTAAGCTTGGTAATGGTGTGTAAGCGTAAAAAAATCTAAAAATAAAAAAAGTCAAAAAATAGGGGGTAGCGAGATCCCCAAACAAAAAAGAGTTTTTTAATTGTAGCTTTTGGACCGTTGGGCAATGCTCACTGTTATTTCTAACGTTTAGGAAAATGTAGACAATAACATAAAAAGAAAACTATGCAACCGAACCGCAACAATAAGTATTTAAACACCTGCCTAGTTTTCTTTACAAAAAAAAATAATTATATCCCACCGGAAACAAAACAGTAAAAAACGTGAGCCAAGTTCAATACTAAAATTATGCTTGTCTGTGGGCTTCGCCGCAAAAATAATGGAGATCTAAATAAGAAGCCCACAGCCAAGCATAATTTTAGTATTTTTTGGTGGGATTAGTAATTTCTTTTAATGCCTACTATAATTAATTTTAATATGAATTTTTGCAATGTAACCATAAACATAATATTAACGAAACCTTCAGATTAAGTTACTATAAATTACGCCGCGAGTTCGCGTATAAATTTAATAGAAATAATCAAAATTATTAATATAAATAAATTTTGGTTAACCCAGAAATTCAAAATAAAAATTATGCAGTCTTAAAAAAATATATGGGATGCAACATAGGCAGAAAGTATCTTTTTTACTCACGGTCCAACTGGACAGGCCCCGAACTTCCTACTTTGTTCGTTCTTTTATCCCTAGAGTTTCTAGGTTGTGGAACCTGCTGCCCGCGGAGGTCTTTCCTCCCCCAAATCTTCAAGTATTTAAGTCCCGTGTCAACAAGCTCCCTCTTACCTCGCTTAAGACACCCACGGTACGTTAGTATTTAGGCTTTTAGCTTTCGTGGTTTGTCCAAAGATAAAAAAAATTGAATTGCCTACCGTTTAAAAAGGAATACTTTATACACTTGTTTCAATAATTATCAGTTTTCTTTAAAAAAAAAAAACATACAATAAATGTTCTTATTTGCCAGTGTATAAGAATGTAAATTTAAATAATTAAAAAAGTTTATTAATGTAACAAAATGTTTTTAGTAACCCGCCTAAGTCATGTCGCAAAATTTCACAAAAATACATTTTGTTCCACTTGTATCTCGAAAACGATTTGATTATAAACGATTCAAGCTACGAAAAATTGATTTAATGATCGGTTTGTTGTTGTTTGACAACTCTTTAAAATGCAATTATTGCACTTGTTTAGATTTATATAGCGCCCAGTATTGTTGCGACAGATTTGATAATGCAACCGGGTTTTTCCACGATGTCTATGGGGAAACCAAGACACATGTATCTAGTACAGGGTGGTGGGAAAGTATCAGACTAACCTTGAAAAAATTTAAAAACCCGGATTAAAAAAAATCTAGGCGACTGCTACTCTAATAATGTGAGCCTTGTGTAAGCACGAGTAAGTTTATTACTGTGTAGAATTCTTCTCTATAACCATTAAAATATCTGGGCATTCATATGATGACATAGGATGTCCAAAAGCTGGTACAGAAATTGCTACAGTTGTTTACAGCTTTCGGAAGGATCCTGGGAAGAAAAGCAGATAGTGTCCCAAGGGTACGTGGCGAAAAAGTCCCTAAGGCCATCCCAGTCGGCTGAGTTGTAGTGCCATACGGTGCGTGGTGGCATGGATTCATTTATCTCAGGATGTACAGAGATCAAGCCATGATCTGAGCGACCTAGAGGGGCAGTAACAGATGCTTCATAAAGTTCAGGGTTAGAAGTAAGAAAAAGATCTAAGGTGTTTGAGCTATAATTTTGCACTCTAGGAAAGTAGGTAGGAGTCATAATAAGGTTGGTAAGAGAATTACTGACTGCGAAGATTTCGGCTGCTCTGCCTTGAGGGTCAGTTTTTGAAGAGCCTAGCCAGTCCTTATTATGGACATTGAAATCGCCAAGCACGATTACTTCGGCCATTGGAAACTGGAAAATGATACTGTCGATCTTTGTTGAAAGAAAGTCAAAGAATTCGACATAGGAATTGTCAGATGGAGATCGGTATAAACAACAGATAAATTTAGTAGAAGACCTAAGGGAAAGTTTGAGCCAAAGGACATCGGGCCTACCCGATTCAAGGTTAGAAACTCGAGCACAAGCCAGATCGTTGCGAACATAAGCACACACGCCCCCAAGTGGGCGAAAAGACGAAATAAGTTCGTAGCCTGGGAAGAGAAGGTGGCTGGTTGAAGTTTTAGAACTTATTTGTGTTTCCGTTAGAAACAGTATGTGGGGCTTAGATGACACAAGGTAATGGTGAACGGACATTTTATTGGCACACACATATATTTGCAAAGGAAGTCAAACCTTTCGATGATGGCTCCCCGGATGCACCCCTCGCCCGGAGATCCGAATGGAGGGGTATTTTACCTCCGGAATGTTTTACTCCCGGGTGTGCCGCCATCATTTTTACATAATTTTGGGGTAAAAGGAAAAAAAAAGAAAAGAAAAAAGAAGGAAGAAGGAAAACTGACTCACTTACTCAGAACCCGAAACGTCCGTTAGGACTTCACGGGTCCTTTAAAGGGTGAGTGGGATGGTACCTCCTCAGGCGAGGAAAGCTCCTCTACCACCTACCAATGTGCTGCTCCTTTGGAGATACTGGGTCCCAAGGAGCTTCTATGAAATTAGTTTTTTAGATATAATATTAAATCACCAGGCACATTCCAGTTTTATTTTCATAAGATGTAATTCTAAGGAAGACTCTTCTTATCACTATCAAAGAAAATATTGAGTGAAGAAAGTTTTTTTGTGTTTTGTAAATTAATAGGAACTTTGATCAACGTTTTAAAAAAACTGGTGCCCCTAGAGTACAAGTAAAACTTACGGGCCTCCTTGCCTACCTACTACAAACCAATATTCTTTGCATTAATTTTTTTACGGGCCCTCCTAATAAATAAAAAAATTACTCAAAAAAAAGTTGAAGAACAAAAAAAGTCTTCACGCACAAAAAACTATATCCTTTTCATTGTTTTTAACCCCATTTATATTCTTTCCCCTTCCCTCGCGGCCCCCTCTAGTCCGGGCCCTGGCCCTGGTAACTTGTACCGCCTTCAAGTCCCTTTCGTCGGGCCTGAATACAATAGTATCTTACCATCCTCCACTGTGCTTCCCGTACTTCAAATGCATTTCGACCGGGAAGCCCAGACAACGCGTTGATAAATTATGCCCACTGATCTGGATGTTATTACCTGCGCGAAACAAAAGTCACTCTTCATGGGCGAAATGTGTGTTTGTGCGCTTGGGTACCAGTCATCCCGAGGGGTGGACGCACGGGCGCTCAATAGAATATCCACATTATCAGAAAGAATTTAACAACGCCTTGTCTGGCTTTCCCGTTTAAAGCATGTTTGAAGTACGGTAGCTGAAGATTGTGAACGGAGAGCACGGTGTACCGGTATTGTATACTGCCATGGCTTTTAAGTGCGCATGTTCGTACACCCCCGAGTTTACTGCGCAAAGTCATAAAAATTCGAAAAATGCTTCTAGCCACTGCGGATCTAAATGTGGGTTATCTATGATTATGCCCGGTTACACTTAATAATGGACAGAGATAGGACTACCCGAAACGTTGTGTGAATAGTTAAAAATAAAAGCAATGGAAGTCCGAAATTCCTTAAGTATCACTGATTGAGAATCATTGTCTCCCACATTCAAACAAACGTAAATTTTGTTTCGCGCACTATTTGAAGTCGCTGCCCATCATAACTTCAAAGCTACTGAACCGATCCTTTTGAAATTTTTGCCACTAACTCTTTACATAATTTGCCAGGTAACACTAAAAGGTTTCTTTTAGTCTGAAAATTTTTAGTTTTTATAGAAAGAATTAAGCCAATGAGTTTTATTCATAGGGTAGGGCGGGGCTAGTTGAGCAATTTTTCACTTGATCGGTTACAGCTCCTCTAAAATAAGTCTTAATGGCTTATAATGACTATTGATGGATTAGCAATTTATCCCTTAATAAAAGAGTCCATAGTAATTTCTTTCTAATAAGTCAAATTTAGGAGCTACATCTATTTTAATGTAGATAGTCAAGTATGCCCAACGTACCCCATAGGTGAGGTAAGTTGAGCAAGGGTATGGGGCTAGTGAAGCACTTCGAAAGTATAGTCAAATCATGGCTAAAATGTTAGATATGTTTACAATAAAAACACATTTTGACAATTTGCTTTTTATATTTATAATCTTATAGTGACAAAACAACAAATCTCATTAATAAAACAGCAACATGCCTAGCTTGAACTATTGAATTTAATACCTATCAATTCATTTTCGTTTTTTAAACTTTTTAGACAGTTTTATTTTGCTTCTCTTGTAATGCCTTCTGTTTCTGTTAAAAGTGCAGCTTTTCTCTATCTTCTGTTTGATTTGGCTCCTTTTCTTGGGTATGGTCAAACTATTTCCAGAGAAAATTTATAGGTTAGATAGGTCAGGTCGTTTTCTTTGTTGCTTGTACAAAGTTCTGGTTGCAGCCTCTTTTAAATCCTGAGGAGACTCTAGTAGTCTTACTGTTATAAGTCCGTATCCTAAAAAATAAAAAAAACATTTCATACTTAAAACCGTGGGGTTAGTTGGGCAACTGTAGCTCAACTAACCCCAACCTGAAATTTTAAAGGAAAAGTAAATTTATTAGAAAACCGGTTAGAATTATATCCAAAATCTTTATACATAATTAAACTGCAATAAATTTACTTAAGATTAACACTTACCTGATTGAGAACGGAATACATTTTTAACTATTACAGATAAAATTTTCCGGCTTGCAATTATTTTACTTTTTAATCACAAAATAAACAATGCGCACGGAAACTTTTCTCGATCGCCGCGTCACCACTAGTGGTCGCACAATGAGTTCCCCTCGCGCAACCCCTTCTTTATGCTATTTGATGCTTTCGCGTGCGGTCGGTAGTTTTTGAGATATTTTGATTGCCCAACTTACCTCTATGCTCAACTAGCCCCGCCCTACCCTACATTTTTTTAGGTATGTATAATACAGAATTCGCTATTTATACCGCTTCTGATTTAATCAAGAAACACATTTTTGCACGCATGTAACAACCATTTAAAATGACATTATTATTGTTTACGCCGTTAATGATCACTTAATTTATAAATGCAATGTGTAAAGATTGCATGTAGATAATGGGAAAAATGATGCAAACGAAATAAATAATCATGTCACATTTTAAATTTTATTTTCACGTCAGTCAAGATCTAGAAGCAAATAGAAAGTTATAAACAATTATTAGGAATTTTAAAATGACATTTGTAAAATGATTTTATCACATCATCGCCGAGATCTTATTAATTTAATTAGGTGATATAATAATATGCAATGCATAACATATGTTATTCGATATAATTATTTATCTGCATCAAGTGAAACTGTTTTTGGTAAAAAAAACCAGATCGAAAGATAAAGTTGTGATTTATATTTAGACAGCTAAAAAACTGGTAACATGTAGGCTGACTTATGCAACGCCATGATATGAGCTTCTGAAAGTAAAAAAATAATGTCTATATTGTGTAGATACATGATGTCCCAAATTTGGTGGTGAACTTTGAGATTTCGAAAAGAAGAGATACAAAGCCGGTTGTAATAGGACAAAGATGCGTAATTTTGAGCTTTTAAATGTATCATTTTGAAATTTAAGAAAATATGTAAAGTTTGGACTTTATTTAAAATATTATTTATGTTTTACCCATCTATTATTGATCTGTAATACCTTAGAAACGGAATATGTTGTGGTAGCAATAATACCTGCTATCACACCTAGGGCATTATAAGCGGGCATTATGATAATGCCCGCTTATAATGCCCTAATGCGCTAATATGGAAATTTTATTGCTTATCCAATTTTATTTCTCTCGCAATAAAGATCAAGTTTATACAAAAATAATTTTTCTTTAAACAATACTAAAAATTAAACTTTATTTCCGAAATAAAAATTACAATTTTGAAATGTCCCGGAAAATGTAGCTGATCCCACTATAGAATGGTCGGTGTTTTTTGTGATGGTAGCAGCGGTGGTAGCACTAACGCTATTTTGTATAGAAGAACAGTCCATTAAAGAATTTTCAATAGTCGATACGGAATTAACCTCGGAATTAACTGAATTGGCAATCATTTTGGCTACTTTGTTTGAAATGTAATGAAATACTTTCTTCTATATATCCTTCAGCTACTGAATAGCTTTTCCATTTCCCATGTTGTTTTACCGTTTCAAACGAAGCACCTGCCTCAACAAGTAAAGTTGACGATGTGCGACGCAAACAGTGGCCGGTGTAAGCTTCTGCATTATCCAATTTTAAAATTTTTACGATCAATGTTGGGACGCTTCTTATGGTATTTTTTCCAATGGGTTGTACTGTACATCGACCCTTTCTATAAGTAAGAAAGAATCTTTGCTGCTTTATTCCAGCTGGTCTTAATGTTGTGTACTTTTTTATTAAATTTAATGCGCCTAAATCTTCTTCAATGATAGTAAAACTTTTTGAAGTTGAAGTTTTAGTTTCTGGTATCTTTATAACCAAGACTGTTCCTCTATCTTCAATGTCATCAATAGTCATTTTGACCAACTCATCTCGCCTTAAACCTCCAAAAACACCCATTACCAATATGACTTTGTGTACCAAGTAGATATCATCAGGAGCCTTCTTAATAAATTTTAATATTTGTTCTCCTTCCAAAACTTTAGACTTCTTCGGGACGTATCCTTACGACTTAACTTTTAAAAAAGATATGAGACGATGGTATTGCGAAATGTCTATATTTTCATAGACCATCAACGTAGACCTTAGGGTGGAATACTTGGTCCAGAGAGAGTTCGGACTGTATTTTTCCGACTAAAAATAATAAAGTTTGTTAAACATATGTATTAAAATAAAATTAATAACTTACCAGTTCCTGAAAATATGCCATTAAAACAGTTTCGGTTATTTGAAGAATTGCGTTCGCATCTTTCCAAATACCAAATATGCCATACTCCCGATCATACTGTTGCCTTGATTTTCGGTCGCTTTTATGGCCTTTTCTCTTATATTTTGTGGAATTTCTTCCATTTTGAGCAAATCGTTAAATAAAAAATGCCAACTGACTAACTGATAGAAACATCAAAGTCAAACTTAACACCAGTCATTATCTACTTACGTATACAGGTACAGGTGCAACTTATTTTTATATTGCGAATAAATAATGTAATTAGTCATTGAAAAACTCTTTTTGGGTAAAACATAAAGCATTGTATGCACCACGGGCTTTACTGGACTATAATGCCCATCAGGTCGAAATCTATTTCGACCTTCAGGGCATTATAGTCCTAGTAACGCCCTTGATACATAAATAGCTAATATAAAATTTTAAGAGAACATGTTGTTAGTTTAAAGTTATTTTACTTAAATTACGTAGGTAACAGCCATGTTCTCCATATTCTTCGCTTGTCGCTGTCAAATTGATAAAAAAATATTATATTAGTTGTAGCTCCTAAACGGTATTAAATAGGTAACAATAAGTCTGTTTTATAGTAATATGATAATTTCCATTTACTAAAGTTGGTAGAAAAATATATTTTACAAGTAGAATAGCTTTAAATAAAATAGAACTTACCAACTTTAGTTAAACAAAATACTTTAAAAAATGTAATAAGAAGTATGTTCTAATCATTTTTATCTACTAAAGTTGGTAAAAAAATATATTTTTAGTACAAGTAGAAATTCTTATATATCCTTATATCAGATATTAAGAGATTAAATTTCATTTTGGCATCCAAAAATGGCATTAATCAAGGCATAGCAACAATGATCACATGGACATTTATAATGACATGACAGCGTTGCTAGGCAACACATTACGATACCAGGTACCGTAATGTGCAATTTACCGGCCCCAAATTAATACAGGGTAAGTGGATTTCCTGGGCATTATAAAATAAAATAAATTTAAAAAAATATTGTAAAAAAAAGATTATTAAAAAATTTAAAATACGACAGATAAACAAAAAAAAGTAAATCCAAAAATTTTACAAAATTTTTATACAAGAGAATAATTTAGTCTAGCCTTTTTAATAACCCATTAAAAAGGTGTATATTTCAAAACTTAAAAAAAACCCTTCCATGTTAATTATATAGGAAATTAAAATTTCTTATGCGGGACCTTTTAATATAAATATTAAAGGCTGTTATTTTCACAGGATTTTTTTTTCGCCATTTTGAACAATATGTTCGATATAATTAAGAAAAAGAATGGTCAATTTTTTCTAATCAATCTATTATACACGCACTATACATTTTGTTTGTTTAGTCTAATTCTAATATCATCCGGTAATATTACCTCATCTCCATAAATACGCAGCGAAAAACCAATTCCAAAACAGGTTTTTAGTTGCTAATAAAATTATTAATAAAACAGAGCAAGAATTCGCATCATTAAATACATTTCCGCGTGTGTATGTTTCTTCGAAAACTTAAACCTCTTCATCAATATTAAATAATTGTCCGATTTAATTTGCTTTACTGGCGTGTTAGGAATTTTATTTGTACACTGCAGTCCGTTTTAAATTAAAAATAGTCGATATAATTTATCATCTTAACATATCATATATTTTATGAAATTCTGTAAATGGATCTAAACGACAAAACCACTTTTGATGACATGAATTTTGTTTTAATTAAACTGATTGTGAATTAATAGCTTCATTATCAAATGCAATTTGTTACTAAGAGCACGAAATAAAGTTATTTATCCCGATATGACCATGTCTATGTTGGATGTACTCCATTCGCTTTAATTCTGTCACTTAAGTTTCTATAGGTGAATCTGAGATCGTCTGGATATGTCTAAAGCTTTTGGTTTTCGCATAAAAAAAAATTGTTCTTGACGTTACAGACTTCTTTCCAATCGACGTATATCAGTTATTGTGGATGGCCACCCTTTAAGCTTTCACCAAGAAAATGCTGGAGTGCCTCAGAGCTCAGTACTAATGGCACCAGTGTTGTTTGTTCTGCACATCAACGACCTTTTCTCTTCCTCAAATAATTCCATTCCTATTTTGACTGACGATATTACCCTTTACTCTAGTTCTCAGACTCTCAAATCAATCTTGTCCAGTTTAATGTATACAAAACACAATCATGTTTCTTGTGACGGACAAATGACGAAATACTCATGCTTTACTTAGAAACGGCGAACTTCGGCAGAGAAAAGACATATTTAATCTTGTTGGCGTTACATTTAAGAATGACCTTAACTGGCATAAGCTACGGCAGCTTAAAAAAATCTCGGATGTCTTTGTCAAAATGTATTTTTTACCTTTCAATTTATACACTTTGTAGGTATTCCAAATCCAACCCTGGAATATTGTTCTAATATCTGGGGAATGACGTCTATTTTTGATTCCCCTTTAAGGAGAGCTGTTTGTGTTATCAGTAACCTTTTGCTTACAGCGGGGAGACCTTTACTTGCCCATCGTCAAGCTGTAGGTAATTTATCGCCTTTTGACAGGTACTTCCACATCTTCTGCTCCGAAGCCTAATTCCTTAACCTGCAGCTCTTAACAGCGAATCTCGTAGTGCCACACGTGCAGAATTCAACTGGACAGATCACGAAATATCACTGTAATCGTTCTTTCATTACCAGTTTCTAGAATGTGGAACCTGCCGCCCGCGGAGGTTCTTCATTCCCCTCCAAATATCCAAGTATTTAAGGCCCGTGTTAACAAACTCCCCTTTATCTCGTTTAAGACAACCACAGTACATTAATATTTTGGATTTCAGGATTCGTGGAGTCTCCCAAGATTACTACACTTAACACACTAGTATTAATGATGGGCCGAGTAAGGCTGACTTGAGTATTGTCTCGCATATCCTTAGTCGGTATAAGTATACGAGTGTCAAAAATAGAATATTTTGATATGCAAGTATAGAAGGAACAGTTTAAAAATGTAAATTCGGTGCTCTTTGATAAGAAAAAAATCACAAAAAAGTTTAAAGCAAATAAATCGGCATGCTTGTCTTCGCGGCCGCCATTGCTATATTTCTTTTATGATATGCCGGTTGATGCAGCTGGTCATCGCACTATGGGATAGAAATTAATTTTTTGGTCAAAATTCTGAAACTTATCAATCTAACTTAAAATGAGATGCTTTTTACTGGAAAAATATTATAAATTATTACAAATGCTTTTTGAGAACCTAAAACTTATTATATGTTATTATAAATTTACACCCCCTTAACATTATTATTTTTTATTGTACAAAATAAACTAAAATGTCAACTTTTTTTATTTTTTATTGTATAAAATAAATAAAAACACTGTTTTGTTGGGTAGATTTTGTGGAATCCATATCTTTCATCAGAATGCTTTTATTTTTTAGGATATACAGTGTACGACAAAACATATTAAATTTTAAAATGGAAAACCTTGTAAATTATAAAAAAATTGTGTATCTGTCCTTAGACTCAGAAGTAGCAAAAAGTAGGAAGGCAATTGTAACTACAAAAACTGATAAAGAAAAAGGTAAAAAAATATTTGACAAAAGTAGCGAGACTTCGCGAGACTGCATCGGAAACACAACAATAGCTCTTATTATTTAAACTCTTTTACTTTCTTTAGTAAACAAGGCTAATAATAAACTAAGTAGATTAAATGTGGTATATTTATGTTTACTTAAAATACATTTTCAAGTTTCTTGTTACCCCAATAGAAGTCGTCATATCCTTTTATAATTTCGCGTACATGTAGTTTGGAGTATCTACTTTGAAATACACGGCATGAGCCATTAAAATTTCAAAGTTGCTTTTTGGCCAAAATAATGGATTTCTATCCCATAGTGTATCGGCGCGTCGCTGTAAATGATAGCGGCGCCTTTGTATAAAATAGTCCGATTGCAGGCGGCCTTTTTATGTTTTTTTTGTATTATTTTCAAAGGGTCCCGAATTTGCGCTTTTAAAATGTTCCTACTATATATTAAGACTGAATTGGAGTTGACAAAGGGGTAGTTTTTGCATCGTCGTGGTCGGGTTCGGGAAACATCGGCGCTCTTCTATCGATATATGATTTCATTGGTTGAGAATATTGTAAAAATTGATCATTAAACGTATGCTCCTCTCTGTACGGTTGTCGCCACTTCACACGAATATATGCGTACATACTGTCGAAAGCCCGTCAAATCCAAAGAGAATAGACAAGGATAGAGGATCAGTCGCTGTTTCGAAAAGTGGCACAATTTGAAGAAAGGGTCTGCGGGATAGCAGGGCATGCGCATACGCACTCCCAATGTCAAAATCGGCGGTATATTCAAAATCATTGATTTATTGAGTAAATATACATAAAACATTAATAAAAAGTGTGAAATGTGGTTAATACTGAAATTTATTAATAATTTAATGACTAAATATTAGTAATTTAGTGCTAATGGCGTATTAAAATCTATTTGGTAGAAGTCTATTTTTTCTTAGATTGGAATAGGTTAATGTGGAAAAATATACAGGGTGTTATTTAATAAATGTCCGATATTTCAGAGAGTGATTTTTCAAGTATTTTTAAGGTAAAAAGTTCCTATGAACGTGTGGTCTAAGATGCTTCGCTTTCAAGATACAGGGTGTCAAAGTTTTATTTTTATTTATGTTTTTCTGCATAATTTTCTAAATAATGCCGATTTCCGAACGAAAATTGGTACCTGGGGTTTTTTGACATGAGAAATTTGAATTTGTTCTTAATTTAGCTCTTACTTGTAGAGGGCGCTAGCCACATGTATATTCTTACTTTCAAAGGCTCATTACTTTTTGTACAACCCTGTATTTACATTTTTGTTAAAAGAAATGGATTCCTTAGTCATTTTTACGTAAAAAAGGTACTCTTATTAGATGACGCTAGGAGCAACCGTTTTCGAAATATTTTAGTTTAAAATAATCGATGCATACGCTTAGTAATAAATATGCTAAGTAAAGACCGCCGAAAATGACGGTTTTATCAAGTAGCCTTACATAAAGTGTAAATTTGTTTTTATTCATAAAAAACCAACGTAAATAATTAAAAGAATAGTTTATTTAAAAAACCAATAAATTTACACAAGAGTTTTGACGTTTATAACAGCCAATAGCAAGCCGAAAAAAGAACCTCTCGTGCGCATGACGAGTAATCCCGCTGTGTTAAGTTAACCATCAAACCGGTTAAAGTTCGCAAGATATTTGGCTGATAGTATTGATTCAAACACAAAAATGTTACGTAAAAAGTGCGTACTGAAACAAAAAAATTATAAATAAATCCATACTTTTAACCAAGCACGAGCTTTTTAACAACTGTAAGCAAGAATAAAATAAAACTTTGACGAGCTCTTTCGGTCGCTGAACACAATGACAAGTCGCAGGTGTGTGCCATTTTTTAATTGGTGGGGGTAAATCAACTGTTTCTCTCACCTTCTCCATTCTCTTTGGTCAAATCTCGGTCTCTGTTCCACCGACCCTTGTTCGGATTGCCTTACGGTTTTCGAACACCCAGTGCTCATTGAGACAATTTGGGACACCTTGTACACACACTTAAAATATTTAAATGAGAATATTAAATTAATAATAAAATGAATTAATAATTGTTTCTGTTTTAGTAACTTCCACTTTAACTTACTAAATTGTGCATCCTGTATATAATATATTAATTCCGATCGTACAGTGAATCCTTTAATTATTTTAATAACACATCCTTCCATTAGAGAAGTCGAGATGACTTCCGGTGTTACGCGATCGGAGCTCGCACGAGCTCCACCTATATTTCAGAAACTTCCGGCTCTTGTCTTTTGGAGAAAATCGGCCCAAGGGTAAACGATGTATTAATCGACATTTCAATAGTGATTGCGGAATTGTGGGTTATGTAATTGATGGACGCGGTGTGCAAATGGTAAATTTTTTAAGGCATTGTATTATTAAGAAAAACTAAGTCAATAAACACTTTAAAAAGAAAATTAAACCGACCCAAAAAAACATTAACTTACTAAAAAATTAAGTCTGGTTATAACATACCGGGTGATGCTTTGCCGGGCGGGACACAGGAAATCCCATGTAATTTTTAATGAGGTCAATTATTGGCTCCCTAATTATTTAAGAGAAAAATTCTATTGAAGTTTATTGAAGAGCATGCAAATCTACGTACATGGTAAAAACTTTAGATTTTTCGGTTAACCCGTTTGCTAGTTAGATGCTAATATATTTTAAAAATTGTTACATAATTATCGCCTCATATTATTGGTTTTCTTTGCTCCAATATCGGTAATTGTTTAACGTAAATGTGCACTCATCAGTAAAACAAATATTTCTTAAAAATTTCCCTGTCCATGTTTACCCTTTCCATCATGTCTAAACAAAATTCCTGCCGTCGTATTTCATCCCCATCCCTTAGCTCTTGATGTCTTTCATATTTGTATGAAATGTATTTATGCCTTTTCAAAATCCGGAGCACTGTTGATTGATCTTTTCCTATGATATCCTGAAGTTTCCTTGTACTCACCTTCCCTTCATTTTCTTCCACGTGCAATAAAATTTCCATGTCTCTATCATCTCTTACATTTTCTTCTCTTTGATACTCCCTAGCTTCATATCTCAAGTTATTTATCACTATGCCTTTGGTCTCAAATTTTTGATAGTCCTATCGACTGTTGATTTTCCGGGTATCGGTCTATTCGGATATTGAGCATCAATACTTTTTCTTCAGTAGTATAACTCATGGTTAATCTTTTCGCTCTACGATTTTTTGATAATAATAAAGCACTAAATTTTAAAATGACAACTATGTCACGCTAACTGGTATTTTTCTTGTTGCTCATAAATATGAGGCGATAATAATGTAACAATTTTTAAAAATATATTAGCATCTAAGTAGCAAACGGATTAACCGGAAAATCTAAAGTTTTTACCATGGACGTAGATTTACACGTTCTTTAATAAACTTCAATAGAATTTTTCTCTGAAATAATTAGGAGTGCCAATAATTGACCCCATTAAAAATTACATGGGATTTTCTATGTCCCGCCCGGCGATGCATCACCCGGTATGATATTAAAGTATAAAGAGCTTTTGCTTATTTAGTTATTAACATTTAGTACTTCAGCGCATATGTTATTACCCGACTTCATTTTTTCTTTTTTTTTTAAGTCGTTTTTTTTGTTTATTTTTCCCTTTTAGTTTATTTTTTGCTTTCTAATTTATTGTTATTATTACTATTAAATCGGTAAACATGAACTAAAAAACACTTCCAGTACCTCTTTTCTTTTCAGAGACTACAGTAAAAAGCAGTGGGACGTATAATTTAATTGGTTTGAAACGTTACAGACGGTCATGCAAAATTGACAAATTGGGGAGTCATGGATATTTCTGGTTTGTTTAATATATATATTTTTTCTTAATAAAACGAATTAAAAGAAGATTTAACTAACCAGAACTAACCATGACCCCCTCAATGTCAATCAATCAAATTACACGTCTCTGTGCTTTTTACTGTAGTCTCTCTTTCAGTTCGATGGTTGTCGATTCTAAATGCACACCTGATGTTTGAGCGTATACCAGGTTAGAGGCAGCTTTACCGCACTAACAACGTACGGCAGAGAAAAAAACAATAGGTCTAGTACCTTTCTCTCTTATGTCTCTTGTTTTCCAGGTGTGCTTGTTTCTAGCCGAGACGACACACCAAAAATCGGGTAAATTCGATAAATATGGTAAATATTTTTTGCCATTTTGGATCTAGGCACCCATTTTTATTAGCTGTTTGGTACAACATTGTGTTTCCTAATTTAAATCGCGGATCGAGGAAAAATAAATCATAATGATTGGTTGCTATTGTTATCGAACGATTTTAATATAAATAAACCCAGGTGTGTAGTTATGAATCTAAGATCGGTACATACACTATCGGACAAAAGTAGAGCAACAAAGTGTTTTTTTTTGTTTCGACAAAAAAAAGTTCTCAGGTGATTTCTGGATACGTTTAATGAATAAGTATTATCTCTAAGATTACAGGAATACTTTACAACATTATGATAAATTTTAGATAAAATTTTAGATCAAAAATATTTATAATTATAAATATTGACGAAAATCAGTGCGACAAAAGTAAAGCAACAAATTGTATTCAACGATTTTTTATTTTAGATATTACAACAAAGAACATTTAACACATTTAATTATAATAATTACTAAAAGTATTATGTTAATAGTTAATAGAATATCCATTATTATTTATTACTTTCTGGCAACGTCGCGGCATTGAGGCAATCAAATTTTGAATAATGTTTTCCGGAAGATTTGTCCAAACTTGGCGGATTTTATCTATCAACGATTGTTTATTCGGAAACATTTGTGTTCGAATACGACGTTCTACTTCTTCCCACAAGTTCTCAATTGGGTTGAGGTCGGGGGATTGTGCCGGCCACTCCAAAACTCGAACATTGTTTTCTCGAAACCACTCTTGAACAATTCGCGAAGAGTGTTTTGGATCGTTATCCTGCTGGAACGTAAAACGCAGTGGCATTTCCCACTCTGCATAAGGGAGCATGACATTTTCCATTATATCCCTATAAATAAATCGATCCATATTTTCATTAATAAAGTGTATAGGGCCTACCTCTTTCCACGAGAAACAACCCCATAAAAAACACTGCCTTTACCATGTTTAACTGTTGGTGTTACGTACTTAGGATTAAACCTGCTATTTATTGGTCGCCGCACACGTTTCATTCCATCGGAATTAAAAATTTTATATCGCGTTTCGTCACTAAAAGAACTTTTTCCAATCGTCTACTGTCCAGTTTAAATGCCGATGTGCAAATGCAAGTCTTGCTGCTCTATTTCTTCCCGAAACTAGCGGCTTTTTAGCGGGGCGTCTACTAAACAACTTTGCCTCTACCAACCTTCTCTGAACAGTCCGTGGACCAACCATAATTCCTGGAACTTCAGCAATAATTCTAGGTGCAGACTTCCAAGGATCATTTTGAGAAATTCTTTTAATGCGCCTGTCGGTCCATATTGTTGTTTTTCTTGGTCTTCCCGATTTTGGTAGATTCTCTAAATGTCCCCTTTCATTATAGGATGAAATTATTTTAGATACACTGTAACTGGGTAAATCAAATTGTCTTGATATATAGGCTTGCTTTTTACCTTCCCTGAAAGCATTCACAACTCTCTGCTTTAAGTCTTTTGAAATTGGAATACCTCTCGGCATAATTAATTCAGCACAAAAATGTTCAAAATATAAAAAAACTAATTTTACAAAACTATTTTTGTCTCTACTTTCACCGAAAACTTATCATTTGATGAATTAATTAAAATGTTGCTTTACTTTTGACGCATTACTTATTTACAGTTAAAACTTTATGACAAAATGACATGATCTGGCTTGATCATCCAAAGCGCCGTTGTCGCCGATGACAGCAGCCTACTTTGATGTTTTAAAACACAATGTATTTAAAAGCGATATCTTACATTTAGTATTATAAAATCGGGATATGTAAATTTTATCAAAGTGTTGCTCTACTTTTGTCCGATAGTGTACATACCTTTTTATTAATACTTCATGTTTGGTGCTCCATAATTATTATACTTTATTTTTATTGCTTTATATGTGTATTTGTCTTGCATATTTAAGAACTGGGTAGGTACGCACCCAACAAATATATCTTTGCAAACGATAAGTTGTTTGTCTCGTAGATTATTTTTTTTTTTAATTCTGCTTGATTAATTTTGTTGTTACATTATTTACAATTACCTTTTTTTATTTCATGACTTATGTAAGCTACTGGTTTCTTCTTAAAAGGAGCAAGAGCTAAGGGAACTTAACGTTAATATCTATGTATCTTGTGTGTTTGGTTTTAATTGATAATGTTGCTACAGATGTAAAAGGTTTTGCGGCTTTAATAAAGGTTTTTAAAGCTTCGTGGAAATTTTTGTATTAGCAAGCTATGTACGTGCTAATATTTTTATTTTTTTTTTTATTTAAGTTTGTGTGGGATAATAAGTATACAGAGTGTTATAAAATGTTGTTAAAAAATTAAAGGGCAAATTCTATTATTGAAAATATAAAAAAAGTTTCTATGTGTCCGCAAATTGCTCGATCTCAAGATACAGTGCAGACTCGATAATCTGAACTAATAAAAACCAAGGTGATTCGGATAAGCAAATAATTCGGATAAACGAAGCACTTCTTTTTATTAAAATTTTTATTATTAAACGCAAAAAAAAACAGTAATTACGAATAAGTTACACTAAAATATATATAAAAAAGTAAGAATATGGTATTAATTTCTAAATTTGTAATTTTTGTTTGCTTTACATATTTTTAATTATTCATAAAGGCCATTTCTTTTAACCTTTGAAGTACAAGAATATCATTGTGTGTGGAATATTATTTTCTTCGGCCCATTTTAAACACAGGTTAAAACTTTTAGCTGCTTCAGCATTTTTAACAGTCTTGTTTTGATTATCTAATCACGAGCCTTTATGCTCGTTAACTTCAGATTCATCTCCATCTGCTCCTTCCTGCGGTAACAGATATTCATCATTTTAAACCCAATTACGAACTTCCACGTTTGTTAGATTTGATTCTGCCAAAACAATAAGCATTCCAGCAACATCTAAAAATATAGTTAAATAAAAAATAACAAACAACAACAAACATTTTTATTTACCTTCCATATCTCCATCCAAAGAAAATAGATTACGGCATAATTCGCTTAGAGGAATTAAATCTTCAGCATCATATTCAATGTCTTCATCGTTATCGGACATAATTTTGACCCAGCATTTCTGCAAGACTTCAGAAGAGATCTTTTTCCAAGCATTGCATAGCAGACATACTGCATCTTTTAGGTTAGGTAAGAGTTTTTAACAACGTAACAACGCTGTCTTCACTTGATAAAATGTGGGCTAAAAGGACTTTTTGGTAAAACAATTTTGTTAGTCTGATAGCATTTTGATCCATAGGTTGCAAGAGTGCTGTACAATTTGGTGGGAGGAATAATGTTGTAAATCTTTATCTTCACTAGTCATCTCTTCTACAGTTCCATGACTTGAGGCATTATCTATGATTAACAGCGCTTTTTCAGGTAAATTGTGACTTCTTAAATGCCTCCTAACCTGAGGTATAAATGATTGATAAAAAGAATCTATAAAAATTTTTGTAGTCATCCATGCATTAGCAGACAATTTGTATTCAACAGGAATGTCTGCGTTTTTAAATGCCCGTAGATTTTTTGCCTTTCCTATCACTAACATTTTTAGTTTATATGACCCATCTGCATTGCAAAAAGCTAAAAATGTTACCCGTTCTTTGCTTATTTTTCGACCTGGTGCGGTCTTCCCTTGGGAACGAACCAGCGTTTTTTCCGGCAACATTTTCCAGCAGAGAGCCGATTCGTCTGCGTTGTATATTTGAGTAGCCACAAGATTTGAATGTAGTCAAGAAAGGAACGACGATACTTTGATCTTTGGAGAGTTTTTCGCCGCACACTTTTAAAGCACGAAGACTATGCCTTTTTCGAAAGTTACAAATCTATCCCCTGCTATGGCATCACAAACATATCATGTAACAAGCAAAGTATGTAAATACCACTGCTCAAAAGCAGGAAAATGCTGCACATTTGTTTAATGTGAATGTCAGATATAAACAAAAGGGTAATTGGGAAATCCCTGATCATTTAGTCACTATTTCTATAGGAAATAGGCCCAAAGCTACAGGTTCGGATTATCGAGTACTATGAAATTCTGATTACAGAGTACCCAATGTATTGAAAATGCTTGTTCGGACTACTGAAGAATTCGGATTTATCAAGTCTGTACTGTACAAGGTGTTAAGCTTGTAAAAAAGTAGTTTTTGTAAATATCCCTAATATTCCTCTCCCAATTGTGTTTTAATTTGACAGTACTATTTATGGCAGTAAGTGGGTAATTTATCACTAATTTAATTACATTTATTAAGCCCAGTGGCGCCTCGAACAGCAACTCAAGGAATATTTCTAACAGAAAAACGGTACGCCACTGACTGTGTAAATGTGAGTAAAATTTGTGTGCTTTCTTTAGATTAAGCAAAATAAAAATTCAACCTATATGTCTCCCAGTGGCGCAACAAGCTTCTGGTTTTTGGAGGGCTGAAGCCTATGTTTATAGAGTATATTTGCCGAAAAACACTTATATGCTTTAAATGTTCAATAATTTTGGTGGGCTAATCGCTGTCTCGGGGCGGCTGAGCCCCTCTTCCCCTAATTGCGCCTATGATGTTTTTTTTCGGATTTTGTTTAGAAAGAAAATCCACTTAATTTACATATTTTTACACCACCAGCATTGCGGAAACTTTTCTTTGAATATTATGTTTTATAATTTTTAATTAAACGAAACGCCCAATTTTATACCTAAAACATGTCCATGGGTCATATTGTTTCGTGACTGTAACACTTAAGGTTTTTTTGGCACAATGACAAGTGACGCGTTTGCCCAGTCCGACACTCGAAACATTTGACATTGACAGGCAGGCTTACAGCGCCGCTTTCATATATGGCGGTATGAATATTCGTAATCGTATGATGAGTCGTAAGATACTCATCAAAAGGAACACCCTAAAAAGGTTTTATGTTTTACCCATCTATTATTGATCTGTAATACCTTAGAAACGGAATATGTTATGGTAGCAATAATACCTGCTATCACACCTAGAGCATTATAAGCGGGCATTATGATAATGCCCGCTTATAATGCCCTAATGCGCTAATATGGAAATTTTATTGCTTACCCAATTTTATTTCTCTCACAATAAAGATCAAGTTTATACAAACAAATGTATTAAAATAAAATCAATAACTTACCAGTTCCTGAAAATAAGCCATTAAAACGGTTTCGGTTATTTGAAGAATTGCGTTCGCATCTTTCCAAATACCAAATATGCCACACTCCTGATCATACTGTTGCCTTGATTTAACTGGCAAAAGATTTTCGGTCGCTTTTATGGCCTTTTCTCTTATATTTTGTGGAATTTCTTCGATTTTGAGCAAATCGTTAAATAAAAATTCCAACTGACTAACTGATAGAAACATCAAAGTCAAACTTAACACCAGTCATTATCTACTTACGTATACAGATACAGGTGCAACTTATTTTTTATATTGCGAATAAATAATGTAATTAGTCATTGAAAAACTCTTTGGGTAAAACATAAAGCATTAGTATGCACCACGGGCTTTTACTGGACTATAATGCCCATCAAGTCGAAATCTAGCCCTCTGGCCAGAGGCCCTCGGGCTATTTCTGACCTTCAGGGCATTATGAGTCCTAGTAACGCCCTCGATACATAAATAGCTATATTATCATGAAGTCAATTTCATTACCGGCCCCGGGATTAAAAACTTTTTTTTGTTTTTATGTTAGATAAATTCTCTTACCATTCAATTGTTATATTACAGTTAGACATCGCTGGTGGATCACCTCAAACCCGGTGTATATCTTCCGGGAATCGTAAACCTCGGGTAAAATGAGACGAGAAAAAAGGAAGTGAAACAGGTGCACGCAAGTAGAAAGAAGTACGACAATGTAAACTTGTCGAGATGCATACTTCAGACATCCTGCATTTTAGATCGTACCGAACATCCTCGCTGGTAACGATGCGCTTGGTTTAGTGTATTGTTTCAGTAAGATACAAGGTGTTTAAGAATACGGGATTCATCAAAAATGATCTCTAGTTACCTTCAGATAAGCTTTACTATATCTTTTATGAATTTTTATTTTTTAAATATATCGCTATTGTTGTAGGTACTTTTACTCTGAGAAATTATCCAGAATAATTCCTCTACTTGCAGCTTCCAACAGAGAAACTCGTATTGCCGAACGTATGTATCTCTATACGGTCCAACTGGACAGGCTCCGAACTTTCCACTTTGTTCGTTCTATTATCCCTAGGGGTTTTAGAATGTAAACCCACTGTCTACGGAGGTCTTCCCTTTCCATCCAAATCTTCAAGTATTTAAGTCTTTTGTTAACCAACTCCTTACTTCGCTTAAAACACCCACGGTACGTTAATATATATTATATATATGTATATACAGGGTGTCCGGAAAATGTGGGAAATCTCTCGCACACGTATGGAACAGATGAAAATAACACGACAAGTTCCTATAAAATTTTTCCGTTTAAGCCCCCCTGCGGAGATATGATCCCTAAAGGGGCCGCTAGAAATCGATTTTTCGTGAATAACTTTTAAAGCGCTTTGTATAATTTGATAATATTTTAGTACGATGCATACTAGTAAAGACCTCCTTAAAATAGTGCCCTTGAAACTTATGTCGCTTCTTTAGTTTGCCAGGGACGGACTAGTTTTCGCACATTATTGATAATATTTTTACGCCCTGTATGGTGAAGACACAAAAAATATGTTTTGGGTAGTTTAAACCTTTTGCTAAAAAAAGGTACTTTGACATCGATAAAATGAGCCGTTTTCGAGTAAAAATTATTTTAACAATAAGAGTTTATTTTTGTTTAATAATACAATATTTTATTTTCGATGTAATTTGTAATTTTTTGATTCAGTATTGAAGTCCTCTCGTAGCAGGTCAGGAATTTGTTGCAAATTAGAAAAACAAAGATTTTTTTACACGAAAACGGCCAGACAGACAATAACCCATACGTTCATAAAATTGTCTTCTAACATTGGCTAACTGGTAAATTAAAAATTTTATTGCATTTTAATCATCAATACTTTTTCTTCAGTAGTATAACTCATGGTTAATCTTTTTCGCTCTACGATTTTTTGATAATAATAAAGCACTAAATTTTAAAATGACAACGTTATGTCACGCTAACTGGTATTTTTATTGTTGTTCATACATATGAGGCGATAATAATGTAACAATTTATAAAAATATATTAGCATCTAACTAGCAAACGGGTTAACCAAAAATCTAAAGTTTTTACCATGGACGTAGATTTGCATGCTCTTCAATAAACTTTAATAGAATTTTTCTCTAAAATAATTAGGAGAGCCAATAATTGACCCCATTAAAAATTACATGGGATTTCCTATGTCCCGCCCGGCGATGCATCACCCAGGTATATCTATTTATTGTTTCATCTGGAGATTTAAAATTGAAGCCAAACAAACGAAAGAATAAAGAATTAACCTACTTTTTAAAAATAAAACTGCAAAAACATAGTTTTTTTTTTATTGTAGTTTTCTTAAAAAGCGGTTAACGAAACAAGTGACCTAATTTTTAAAACGTTTAATCACCGCCAAAGCTTCGGTATTTGTGGTAGAGCCGGAAACGCTATTATCTCGAATAAAAATCTTCCGCCGAAGACTGACTTTGTTTCCGGGAATTATGGGAAAAAGTTGCACGATTTTCAGAGTTATAAGAACAATCTGAAGTAAAGATTGAAGTCAGCGTTATTTGAGTGATATAAAACACGAGCATTTCGGGACTTTTAGTATGATTACATGCTGTAACAGAGTGACGCTATACATGTCAGTTATATTTTTTTGTATTTAAGGGAGAGTGGGGAAATGGTGCTCACCTAAGGCCTTTTTAACACGCTTTTATTAACTTGGGTTGTAACTATCTATCTATCTATCTATGTAACGGAATCTTTGAGCCTAATTTTAACCAACTTCCAGCTATTCGATTTCTTTGAAACTTTGCACACGTGTCAAGGACCGATGAAGATGCAATAATTTAAAAACAGTATCCCGTTATCTTTTTTGAATCGCCAGGAAAAAAAATTCCATTATATTATAAAAACAACACCTAGGATGCCATCTGTTGGCAACATTTCAAACTTTGCTATTAAATGAAGAAGAAATTTTTAGTTTTTACACAATTTGGTTAGTTGCACCATGGGTGTTCAATTTTTATGAACAATAAAAATATAGGGTTAGTTGCACCATGAGTTCAAGGATTCCATAATAAAAATTACATTATGTGTAATGTATACATAATACATAATGTGCAATTAATAAAAATTAACATTCTTTTTTTTGGATCGCCAGGAAAAAAAATTTTTCCTTTATATTATAAAAATATAAAAACAACACCTAGGTTGCCACCTGTTGGCAACATTTCAAACTTTGCTATTAAATGAAGAAGAAATTTTTAGTGGGTTGCAATATATTGGCAACGGTCCAAACATTGCCTGGATTGCCATCTGTTGGCAAAATTTCAAACTTTGCTACTTAATGAAGAAGAAATTTTTAGTGAGTTGCAATCTGTTGGAAAAAATTTTAAAATTTGCCACTCTTGTTCATTAAAAAATTTTTCGCCATTTTGTCAAGAGTAGCAGAAACTAAAAAATGAAAAATAATTAATAGTTTAAAAAAACTAAAAAAACACGCTTTTATATGCAACCGAACTAAAAATTAGAAAATAATTTTTCATTAAAAAAATATTGTCATTTCATAGTAAAAGCGTGGGGTGATAAATATATTAAATGTTATAATTATTATATTTGCAAATATCTATGATGGAAAAGTTATGGAAAAATAGTAAAATGCACCCCACGCTTTTTACTATGAAATGACAATATTTTTTAATGAAAAATTATTTTCTAATTTTTAGTTCGGTTGCATATAAAAGCGTGTTTGCTAAACTATTAATTTTTTTGTGTTAATACGGTTTAAAACATTTTAAAATATTTGAATACCTGTCTCTATCTAACTCTCATATTTATTTAAACAAAATATTATTTAGCTTTTCTCCAGAATAAAATTAAAAAGTTTATTTAACATTTTAAGAAAATTAAAACTTTTATATATTATGAAGAACTATTATGTCTCTTTCACAATATAATAAAAGTTGATGATTACTTTAAAAGAAATAAAATAATGAAATATTTAATATTAAGTTACTTTACAATACAAAGGTTTCAATCTGTAAACAAAGGTTCATTAGCACTCGGTTGAAATTATTTTAATCCAATAAAATAAAATCTTAACAAGACGCCAGACGAGAACTGGACCAATGGTTGCGTCTCAAAATGTGGATAAATAGTTTACCGAACATGTGGTAAACAGTTTACCTAAAAACAAAAAATTTCATTTGCAAATTAAAACAAAGTTGAGTAAAGGATATTTAAATTATTTATTTTAGTTTAACAAAGATCTCTCAAAGATCAAGTATCTTAAGAACAAGCAATTTTCGGACCCATGATTATATTTTTTTTATGTTTTCCGTGGTAGAATCTGCCCTCTTAACAACATTCTGTGACACCCTGTATTTGCTAACCAGAACTAAACAGTACTTCTTCAGTGTGTCCGCCTAAGTTCTCTACATATGGGAAACTTTTTATTATTAATTTTACGAAAAAAGTTATTCTTTATAAAAAGTTCTGCATGGTCTAAAACCTAAAAGCAATCATTAGATATTCATTTTTTTCAGTAGTATACGAGGTATCTCAAAAATCATGAATTTTGTTCAAGAGGAAAGTACCCTTATTTTTGAAAATATCGAAAATTATTATTAAGAAAAAATGTTTAGAAATAAAAATAACTCTTAAATATGCAAACTCATTCATTTTCAAGGAAAAAAGTTTTTTTAAATTTTTTATGATAAAACGATGAAAATTTAAATTTGTACATTTGTAAATACTTATTTCAAAATGTAATATCTAAAGAAAGCTAAAGAACTGTCAAAACAGTGAAAAGTCACAGAAACGCTCGTTATCGCTACAAAAATTAAAGATAAACTTTTTTCTTGTAAATGAACGAGCTTGCATATTTAAGAGTTATTTTTAATTCTAAACATTTTTCCTTAATAATAATTTTCAATATTTTCAAAAATAAGAGTACTTTCCTCTTAAACAAAATTCACATTTTTTAAGATACCTCGTATACTACTGAAAAAAATGAATATCTAATGATTGCATTTTATGTTTTAGACCATGCAGAACTTTTTATAAAAATAATTACTTTTTCATAAAATCAATAATAAAAAAGTTTTCCATATGTAAAGAACTTAGGAGGACACACTGTATCTACTAATGCATTATGCATGTTTATTAGTGGTGATTGAATTTTGTTGTTGATTGTCATAATTTCTGTATACCTTCAATGAACATATGGTAGATAGGTAGATATAGTAAAAATTAATTTTACATTTTTAACACCAATTCAAAACATCTGCATAAGACAGAGAAGATTGTAAATATAGGAACAATCAATAACAATTTTATGCATCGCGTTGTTCATTGTAGTCATTTGTGCTATTAATAATTCGTATGCTCGCACCATGCATTGCTATGTTGCATTAGATTGCTAGAAAAGTGCGTTTGGAGATAGATACATGATGTGCAGAAGAAATAGCGGCTAGATGGATGAATTGATATTTTTAATTCTATTTTTTATTTAGCTTTTTAAAAGCTCAAACTAATGGTATATAAAAAATATGATTTATAACTAAATGCTTGAATAACTGATTAGGACAATAAAAGCAGTTATAAAAATCTTTACGTGTTCCCATCCATAATCGTAATGTCGCTTCGTTATTTCCAATACGTTAAACCTATTAACTGACGACGCGGCGTATCCGTATCGCGATCAGTAACGTATCCCGACTTTGGTTCGTCAAAATTAGAAAAGAAAGAAGATTCGATACCCATAAAATTTGATTGATTGATTAATACAAGTGAGTTAAAAGCTAAAAGTTAAAAACATTGGATCCAAAATTGCATCCATTATCGTTAAGTCAAACATGTAAAAAGAGCTGCTTGAACAGTAAAATCAGAGTCGCGACGGCACGGCCATATTGGTTTGATAGAGGTGACCTGGCTATTCGGCCTTGTTCATCAAGGAATGCCGGAGAAGCTACTAGCTTAAAGTATTATTAGAATAAACGTTTACAAAATACTTTTTAATTATTATTACTTCGCCAACCTCTTTCGTCTTCAAATAAAAAACCTTTGGGATCGCATCCTTCCGCAAATACCACTTTGAAGGCAGTGCCGAAACGACAGAAGCACACATTCACAGACGCCACTGAGTTAATCAGCTGTCAGAATATAATGACTTTGCCCAGGCTTACTTTTGCCAAACTATTCCCAGTACTGTGCTTTCGCTTTGCGTCCCCGGCCTCGAGACGCGCCCTAAAGTCGAGGACTGTGTCGCAACCCTATTCCAAGTGAGAAGGGTGTGTCTCTAACGAGAGCGCCGGATTTGAATTTGCCCTTCATTTTGTTTGTGCGAGTAATTAAATTTTTCTTTTTGACAGCTGTCATGTACATACCACGCGATTAAAAGTTATGGAGCACTATTCGAACGAACAACGTTTAATTATTGTGAAAACTCACTACAAAAATGGGGAAAGCTTTGCGGAAACAGTGCGCAGATTACGTGTAGTTTTTGGCCGCAACAATGCACCAAATGAGTCGACAGTTCGCCGGTTAATTAAAAAATTTGAGACGAAATTCACATTGATGGATGAGAAGACCCCTGTTCGTCGCCGTCCTTGTCGATCCATCGAAAACATAGCCGCAGTGAGGGAAAGTGTGGCAGAGAATCCAGGCACTTCCATTCGGCATCGTGGTCAAGAATTGAACATTACAAGACCCACTTTGCAACGAATTTTAACAAAAGATCTACATTTTCAAGCGTACAAGATTCAACTGACGCAAGAACTCAAGGTAAGGGACCATGAGCAGCGCCGTGGATTCGTTAATTGGGTGTTGGAGCACCACCAAATTAATGTGGATTTTTCGAAGAAAATAATTTTTTCCGATGAGGCACATTTTCAGCTAAACGGGTATGTAAATAAGCAGAACTGTAGAATTTGGGGTAGTGAGAATCCTCGTGTGATACTGGAAAAACCAATGCATCCACCGCGAGTAACTGTTTGGTGCGCATTATGGGCTGGCGGATTGATTGGACCGTATTTTTTCGAAAATGCAGCTGGAAATGCGCTAACTGTTAATGGTGTGCGGTATCGCGAAATGTTAACAGAGTTTTTGTGGCCTGAATTGGATCGAATTGATGTGGGTGATCTGTTTTTTCAACAAGACGGCGCGACCTGCCACACAGCCCGCGAAACGATGGAGTTACTGCGGACCAGGTTTCCAGACCGTGTCATTTCTCGGTTTGGCGATCAAAATTGGCCATCAAGATCCTGCGATCTAACGCCGATGGACTACTTTCTTTGGGGTTATCTCAAAGATAGGGTGTATGTGAACAAGCCGCGAACAATTGAGCGCCTAAAAGAAGAGATACGGCGCGTTATTGCTGAAATAGGGCCACAGGAATGCGAAAACGTTATCCAGAATTTTATGAAGAGAATGACCGTTTGCCAGAGGTCTCGTGGTGGCCATCTGCCGGATGTAGTATTCCATGTTTAATCGCAACTATTCCTTTTCATGTTGAAATATAAATACTTGCTTAATTCGAAAAGGAGTTGTGTTTTTCTTGACAATCAAATCCGGCGCTCTAGTTGGAGTCGCCCTTTATATACTTATAAATTACCCTTGGAGTAAGAATTACACGAAAACCGTTCAAAAAAGCTGTTGGGCGTCTGTTTGACACCTATTAGGTTAGGATACAAACCCTGAACAAAATTGGTTTGGGTGGTTGCATGAAATAATTTTAAATTACGTTACGTAAGTATGCTTTTACGCCGTTGCTTTTAACGTTTTCCTCCTATCGCCGACGTATGTGTCTTTCGTTGCGTATACGGATAAGTATAAGTGTGTGGTTATGGTGTTGTCTTTTGTTCTTAATAATATCATAAAGTCCATTTCACTGCTGGCCAATGCACTTATACTGATTACTTTTATTATTATTGATTGATCCCTTCGATCTGATGCTACCCTAAAAACTTTTGTATTTTTGATCCTCAAAATTTCCTGTTGCTGAAGCCACAGCACAAACAATTGTGTTTTCAATCAGGCTTTAAAAAATTATTGGTATTGTAACATCAAAGCCATATTGCCAAAATAGACGATAAATATTTGAAAAAACGTCTGTTTCCTGACATTTGCCAACGAAAACCTGGGCGATAAAAAGACCAGCTTACGAAACCGAGGGTTTCTTTTATGATTCCCGGACAATTTCTGAATTTGTTTTATATCGGAACTCTGTTCGTGATCTATTGGCATTCCGGATTTCAGGACGGCGAAGACGATTTTATCTAAAAATAAAACTGCGACATATTTGCTTTCAAGTAAAAACGTGTATTGGGCGCCTTTTATCAAGCTTATGCGCTCAATTGAGTACAGGATGTTACAAATTGTTAGGAAAATTTAGATACAGATTCTACTACTACTTAGTCCCTGGTCCAGTTATATAAAAACTTCATGATAAAAACATTTTTAAAACCTTTTAGGGGTTTCTTTCGACGAGTCTACCACGAATATTCATACCGTCATATATGGAAGCAGCGCTTTGACCCAGGCTGTCAATGTCGGACTGGGCAGACGCGTCACTTCTTTTGTCGAATAAGTTTATCACCATGTTATGCAAGTAGTTTTTAAAAAAATCCAAAATATAGTAAGGAAACGGAAACCATAAGGCTCAAAACACATGTTTCGGGTATTGGACTAGGCGGGTTTCGTAACTGTAACCCTTACGATTTTTAGCATAATATTTTAAAAATTACATGTAAAACATTGTGGGAAACTCAATGTCGATTGATGAGATAAGGTCACGACATTCGCCATATTGGCTAGCGCGGCTGTGACGTCAAGTCGGGCCATTTTCGGCCATGTTTGATTTTAGGCAGATCAGTGGCGTAGAATTAAGGAGAAAACAAAAAGAACTGTATGTTGTAAACAAAATTTATTGGATTATTTTAATAGGCATAACCTAAAACAAAAACATAAATGTGGTTTAAATATTGAAAATTAAAAATTATCAAAGCGACGACAGGACGATGAGGTACCTGGCAGAGCAAAAAATTTTCCATGGTTCCGTAAGTCAAAAACCATTTTAAAAACTTTGTGTACAAGTTGTCCGCTAATGAATGCTACACAGAAAAACCACAGATTCCTTATGCCAAAATATTAAGATTTAACCAAACATACCTAATATCAAAAGTTTATAATAAGGAAGATACGGGGGGTGTCATAGTAAAAAGAAAAAAGTAAATTTATTTCGATAATTGTTCCCCCCTTTTTAAATATCTTAATAAAACGGTATCTCGGGGTTTTTAAACATTAGCTTTTCAGATCGAATATTAATTTTTGTGTGTAGACTAGAGGGCGATGGGTACACTATTTAAAATTCTCTAAAACTACCCAATTTTTTGTTATTACTCTGTATGTATGTAAACTAGTAAGCTTCTCTATGCTTTCTGCACAAAAAAGGTATACTTAGTAAGAATCGGTCTTGACAACCGTTTTTAAAGTATTCACGTTTTAGTTGTTCAGTGCACCCGAAAGTATGTACCTTCAATAACATCGTATTAGCTATAATTACAACTGCTCAGATATAAATGGCTTATAGCTAAAAAATCCTGGATACCGAGTTTTATTAAAATGTTAAAAACATATCAGAAATTATCGAAATGCATGAATAAAAAATTTTTATATCCCTTTAACACCCCGTATCTTCCTTATAATTAACTTTTGGATATAGGTATGTTTGTTTATATCCTAAATGTGTATTTTCGCATAAGAAATCTGTGGTTTTTCTGTGTACCAATAATTAGCGGACACTCATCAGTATCATATGTATATAAAAACACGAAGGACTGAAAACTATTCGACTAAACACTATCAAAATCCCAAAACTGGAAATCCTTGCAAAAAATACAACACCAAAATGAAAATGGCAAATTTCCACAGTTTTTACCAAACAAAGCTTTGACGTGCTTCGACAAGGCACGACTCTGTCATCAGCTGATAATGCTACCAACTTTGAACTGCCAACCGTAATCGTAATTCTCACACCCTCACGTCCCTGACAAAAGCTATCCCCGGTCTTGCTTATGTCTAAACCCCTTCTCATAAAGAAACTCTGGGGAAACTTGTCCGACAAAATAAGTGACGCGTTCGCCCACTCCGACACCCAAAACATTTGACATTGACAGGCTGGGTTAAAGCGCCGCTTTCATATATGGCAATATAAATGTTCGTGGTAGATTCGTCAAAAGAAATCCGCCTAAAAAGGTTTTTAAAAGTGTTCTTATCCTAAAATCCATTTTATTACTGGCCCAGGGACTAACTGTATTTTGAGGACGAAAAATTTGCAGACCCATGTTTATCTGACCTTCTTTTATACAGGGTGATTCAAAACTCGATCACGAAACTTAAGGGGAGATTCTACTTGACAAAACAAGGGTAGGGCTTCATATTTTTTTTCAAAATGTCGTTCGTTTTCAAGTTACAAGCCGTCAAAGTTCAATTTTTATTTTGGTTTTTTCGCCATATTGCATTTATTTTTTAACCAATCCAGTTAATTTTTGGCACACAAATCGAGCTTTGTAGATTCTAAAATTTTAAGACAAAAGTACTTTTTTAAAATACCGCCAGATTGCACTTTACCTAAAACTTAAAATTTATTTACATCATAACTTTTTATTATGACAGATATCACAAAGCTTAAAATATAAGGTACTTCTTATTAAAGTCGATAAAACTTACCGTTTAGGCACCAATAGACATCAAAGTTTTCATCAATTTCAATCAAATTACCTATATACATACAGGGTGTCCAGTAACTCAACCGACAAACTTAACCAAACGATTCTACAACCAAAAATAAGAAAAAAACTTCATATAAACATATATCCTAAATGTCTTAGTAAAGTTTGTCGGTTGAGTTACTGGACACACTGTATGTATGTAGGTCCAATTTGATTGAAATTGATGAAAACTTTGATGTCTATTGGTGCCTAAACGGTGAGGTTTATCGACTTTAATAAAGAGTACCTTATTTTTTTAGTTTTTGATTGTCTATAAAATGGCGCACCCAGCTTTGCGATATCTGTCAAAATAAAAAGTTATGTAAATAAATTTTAAGTTTTAGGTAAAGTGCCCTCTGGCGGTATTTAAAAAAGTATTTTTGTCTTAAAATTTTAGAATCTGCAAAGCTCGATTTGTGTGCCAAATATCAACTGGATTGGATAAAAATAAATGCAATAAGGTGACAAAACCAAAATAAAAATTGAACTTTTACGGCTTGTAACTCGAAAACGAATGACATTTAAAAAAAATATGACGCCCTATTCTTATTTTGTCAAGTAGAATCACCCCCTTAAGTTTCGTGATCGATTTTTGAATCACCCTGTATTTTCTCATGTAGAGTCCGACCTTTAGTTTTATTAACAAAATTCCAGACTTTTCCCTTTAGAAATTGCTTTCGAGTGTTTTAAAATAGGCATTTATATTAAAACATTTCACCAATCAGGTATTGATTTGTAATTATGCACTAAAACTCATTACGAAATTATTCCCAAAATACACCTGTCCCAATCGATACCACAAACAATGTTTAATGTTCCTCGACGATTAACTTCGATTAAATTTTCATTTCATTACCAGATCGTGCCGAACCTAACTGAAAGCTAAAATTAACACCAAAATGTCGAAACACTTCAATTTCAAAACACAATCAAATCGGTAAACTTTATTTCAAGAACTTCATTTTAACGTCTAGTTTTATCCATTTCCTCTTCTCTTTTATATGCGGTTCTGTTTCCAGACTTCCTCATTCTTTTCTAATGTAGTTGGTATAATTGTTTACAAGATTGTTCCGAAAATAACCATACGTTGGTGCAATTTTTTTATAAACCTTTTAAAATGGTCCAAAACTGACCATTTATTAAGTTCATTAATAGGTTTGTTCCTGCAGACTGTCAGAAATGTTTGCAACCGTTCGGATCATGCGCACGTCAAATTTGTCGTTCCAGCAGTAATCTGTTTGTAACATTATACAATTGCTTGCTGTTTCAGCAGTAGTTTTAAGATGTTGGGAACATGTTGGAAACTGTTTGAAAAGTTTGCAAACTTTCTTAAAACATTACTTACAAATCGGTAAACTTTATTTCAAGAACTTCATTTTAACGTCTAGTTTTATCCATTTCCTCTTCTCTTTATATGCAGTTCTGTTTCCAGACTTCCTCATTCTTTTCTAATGTAGTTGGTATAATTGTTTACAAGATTGTTTCGAAAATAACCATACGTTGGTGCAATTTTTTGATAAACTTTTTAAAATGGTCCAAAACTGACTATTTATTAACTTCATTAATAGGCTTGTTCCAGCAGGCTGTCAGAAATGTTTGCAACCGTTCGGATCATGCGCACGTCAAATTTGTCGTTCCAGCAGTAATATGTTTGTAACATTATACATTTGCTTGCTGTTTCAGCAGTAGTTTTAAGATGTTGGGAACATGTTTGAAACTGTTTGAAAAGTTTGCAAAGTTTCTTTAAACATTACTTACAAATCGGTAAACTTTATTTCAAGAACTTCATTTTAACGTCTAGTTTTATCCATTTCCTCTTCTCTTTTATATGCGGTTCTGTTTCCAGACTTCCTCATTCTTTTCTAATGTAGTTGGTATAATTGTTTACAAGATTGTTTCGAAAATAACCATACGTTGGTGCAATTTTTTGATAAACTTTTTAAAATGGTCCAAAACTGACTATTTATTAAGTTCATTAATAGGTTTGTTCCATCAGACTGTCAGAAATGTTTGCAACCGTTCGGATCATGCGCACGTCAAATTTGTCGTTCCAGCAGTAATATGTTTGTAACATTATACATTTGCTTGCTGTTCCAGCAGTAGTTTTAAGATGTTGGGAACATGTTGGAAAATGTTTGAAAAGTTTGAAAACTTTTTGGACTATCACAAAGTAACGGACAACTCAATCCAGTATTTGAAAACTTTTTCAAACATTACTTACAAATTTTTAACATAACCTTTCTTGTATTGACGTATAAGCAGTATGCACGCCTTGTTTATTTTTCGTTCGAGCCAAAGTCGGTCTATATAAGGTCACGACATTCGGCCATATTGCTTTGACGTGTTATGACGTCACATCTCCCATTTTTCCGCCATGTTGTTCAGTGCCGGAGATATACAGTTTATTGTATTAGTAGAACAACCGTTTACACAACAGTTTTTAATTGTTATTAAGTTGTAAATTCTTTTACTTTAAATAAAAAACATTTGGAATTACATCTTTTAACAAATATCACTTCCAAAACAATGCAAAATCAAATGCGCAAACTCTAGACGCCACTGGATTGATCTTCAGCTGTGATTTTTACCCAGTCTTGCCAACTTTTTTTCGAGAAGTGCCCTTCCTTGCGTCCCCGACCTCGAACCGCCTAAAAGTTGAGGATATGTCGCAACCTTATAAATATAAACTAACCTTGGTTCCAGCAGAAAACTGTTGCCAACAAACCTTATATAAGTCATCTGGCAGCCTTAAAATCAGTTTATGCGTGAGTCCCACCGCTCTTGGGATTTATCTGTAGCATTCTGTAGCAACGTGTCTGTTGACTTAAGACTGATCAATAGTGGTTTTGAAGCTTGTTTAAGATATTTTTGAGTGAAATGGCGCAAAACTTTCGAGTCAAATTTTGTTACAACAGGGTGTGTTTTGACGTGACAACGAGTCAAATTTTCTTGCTCACCGTATTCGTCTCACTGGTTCAAACCGTGTTTGAAAATGACAATATAAATATAAGAATCAAGAAAATGTATGTTCTTCTTCTAGGTTATGATTATGATTTTTATTTTTTATGATTAATATGTACTTTTGTTTACACCAAATATAAACATTTTTCACTTGCTATGTACAACCGCGTAAAAAGTTTACGAAAATGACCAAAACAAAGTTTTAAATGAGGACGATGCATACGCCCGCCCGACAAAGATATATTGTTTTTAAACCATTCTTCAATTTTAGTCGTTTAACCAATTATAACCGCAGTAATAATTGGTGACAACTTTGACATATAGTACATTGTTTAAACGTCAACATAACCGATTGGTAAATACCGTTTTAGAATTGGTTCTTCGCCTAAAATTGATGATTGAAATTTTATTTTACTGGGCTATTACGTCATTTAATTTGAAACTTTGCTTTACGCTGCCAGTTAATAAATGGCGGCACAACGTAAACTAAAGATGTTTTATGGGTTTTTAGTCTTATAATTACAGAATTGTGTGGAAACAATGTAGTAAATAAATTTTATTTGATTTGGTTTTATAACTGGTTAACAATATTTGATGCTTTAATATATAAACCTAATAAAATGTTTAGTTACGAAATGCTTCTGTGTAACTGTAAAAAAATTGTTACAAATGCAGCGAAAACAGCTATATTATTCCATGATAATATTTTAATAATTTTTGTATTGGCATGCACACAAACAACTTCAAGGAAAACATTGATCTAATAACACCGGCACTTAAACATTTTTTCTGCGAATATTACTTAAAGAGAAAAGTTGGACTTCCATACCATTGCATAGTAAAAAAAAAGAGGGAATTTAATTTTTAAATAAATTAAGGGTCGCGGCGAATAACGATCAGAGTCCATAATTTGTCAGTATTTGCATTTTATAGCTATTTATGTATCAAGGGCGTTACTAGACGAGATGAGTTGGTCAAAATGACTATTGATGACATTGAAGATAGAGGAACAGTCTTGGTTATAAAGGTACCAGAAACTAAAACTTCAACTTCAAAAAGTTTTCATTGAAGAAGATTTAGGCGCTTTAAATTTAATAAAAAAGTACACAACATTAAGACCAGCTGGAATAAAGTAGCGAAGATTCTTTCTTACCTATAGAAAGGGTGGATGTACGGCGCGCTTGTGGCGGCTTCGGTTGTATCGGCAAGCGTCGATCTCCGGAGTTAAGCAGTGGAATGCGCGCCCATAATTTGATGGGTGACCGGCACCAGCGGTGTTTTGGGCAACGGCACACGGTGTTCTGCTCGGGGATGCGGACCGAGCAACAACCATCCAAGTTATGGAATGAATGTGTGTGAATGGGAAGGAGTAGGGGTCAAGGTACAATAAGCCTTCAGGCTGCAGTGCACCACCTAGGGGGCGGTCGTCGGACCTGGGTGGGATGACCCCGAAAGGGTGAAAAAAAGGGTGGATGTACAGTACAACCCATTGGAAAAAATACCATAGGAAGCGTCCCAACATTGATCGAAAATTTTTTAAATTGGATAATGCAGAAGCTTACACCGGCCACTGTTTGCGTCGCACATCGTCAACTTTACTTGTTGAGGCAGGTGCTTCGTTTGAAACGCTAAAACAACATGGGAAATGGAAAAGCTCTTCAGTAGCTGAAAGATATATAGAAGAAAGTATTTCATCCAAAAACAAAGTAGCCAAAATGACTACCAATTCAGTTAATTCCGAGGTTAATTCCGTATCGACTATTAAAAATTCTTTAATGGACTGTTCTTCTATACAAAATAGCGTTAGTGCTACCACCGATGCTACCATCACAAAAACACCGACCATTCTATAGTGGCATCAGCTACATTTTCCGGGACATTTCAAAATTGTAATTTTTATTTTGGAAATAAAGTTTAATTTTTAGTATTGTTTAAAGAAAAATTATTTTTTGTATAAACTTGATCTTTATTGTGAGAGAAATAAAATTGGATAAGCAATAAAATTTCCATATTAGCGCATTAGGGCATTATAAGCGGGCATTATCATAATGCCCGCTTATAATGCCCTAGGTGTGATAGTATTACAGATCAATAATAGATGGGTAAACATAAATATTTTAAGTCGAATATTGTTAATGTAGATATTAAAGATGAAACCAATTTGACATCCAAATAATGGAATTCTTTGATAAATGATCTCTGGCCGTCATCTTAAAAATAAACAATATGTTGTGATACGTCATTGAAAAGAGATTTTACTGTAGAATTTAAAAATAAAATAAAATTCAAGGGGTGTTTAAATTGTTTGCCAATTTTTTTTTTTTTTATTAATTACATTAAAAACTGAAATTACCAAATCTGAGTAATTTATTAAAGAAAATAGATATTTCACAGCCCACGTAGCAAAAAAAAATATTTAAAACAAGAATAATGGCGGCACTTAATTTTCTTTTAAACATCTTCTCTGGTCGCCACTTTGAAAGGAAACATGCTGTATGATATATTATTAAAAAGTGGATTTTATACAGAATGCAAATATAGAAAGAGAAGTAGGTACTTGTACTTAAAATAAGAACTTTATGGTCCGGTTAAACCGGAAGTGATGTCAAAAAAATGTTTATTGATGCTATAATAATACTGTAACATTTTTATTAGTTTTTCTTAAAAACTAAAAAAATTGCGTGGGTAACAACATTCTGTATCACCCGGTATATTTCATTTAAATTTAAGATCTGGCAATATCGCCGATACTTAGGCTAAATTCAGAGTAAGGTTTTATGCTGCAGTACCAAATTTCGTCCAGATTATTTCAAAACTCTTCGAAATATTTAAGCGTTTCTGTAATTTTTGGACAAACTGTATAAAATGGCCATTCACAGAAAGTTATTATTTAAAAAAAAAGGTGTTGACGCAAAGCCTTGTTAAAGAAATCGTAATGCTCTGCGGGGGACTATTTAATAGCATTAAGTACCATTAATGAATGATCAAACAGGTACATAAACTAGATTTTTGAAAATAAATTAGCAATTAAACTACACGTGGGCCAATTAGGACAAACCTTTACATGTTTATCAGAAAAGGTAATCTAAATTGTTTTGGTAAACATAGAATGTAATTACTGGCGTAGCTACGACAAAGAATACCAATCCATAGAACCCCACAAGTGAGATTTCAGCGTACCCTAAAAATTTTTAGGTACCTACCCTGACCAACAGATGGCGAAAGTAGTACGATGTCGCTTTCTTAATACGATCAGTCGGCCCGATCAGTTAGAGTGAGGATATACGCAAAATTTAATAAATTAAAATCCCCGATAAATGGACCCAGTAGCCATAAGATTATTAAATTTATTATTTCAGAATAGGATATATCGATGCGTTTTTACAAAACATCCTAAGCGACATTCGCCAATTTTACGGGAAACGATTTTTCTTTCCATCGCGTTATTTTTAAAGAAAAACCGAGTTCTAAATGTTTTTATTTTAGATTTCTTCTTAATTTGAATTACAAAACAAACATATTTAACATTTAATGTCAAAATTTTCAGAATCTCCTAAAAAAATAGCTAAAAATTTTAAAATTCTAAACTTAAATAATAGTTACTTTTTAATTTTTTATTTTTATTCAATTTATCTTGACAACGGTTGCAAACTTGCCACCAAAACGTCGATTTTTAGTTCTCTATTTACTTGTTTTATTTTATTTTTTTTTTGGTTTTTTGGTACTATTAATTTATTATTTGGCGTGTACCCAAATAACTACCATTAATTAAATAAACCGCCGAACCAATATAGAACATATCTTCATCTGAAATAAAGCCAATGAAAAAAAACGTTTCCCGTAAAACTGACGAATGTCGCTTACGATTTTTGTCAAAAACCCATCATCCTATTCTGAAATCATAAATTTAATAATCTTATGGATGCTACCATTTATCGGGGATTTTATTTTTATTAAATTTTGCGTATATCCTCACTCTAACTGATCGGGCGGACTGCTCGTCAACGACTGCTATCAATTTCTGATGGTAATCGTATTAGCAAAGCGCATCGTACTACTTTCGCCATCTGTTGGTCAGGGAGGTACTAAAAATTTTTAGGGTACGCTGAAATCTCACTTGTGGGGTTCTATGGATTGGTATTCTTTGGTACAGGAAATTAAAATTGACAAAATACACAGTCTCTCTAATTTTGTCCGATACTGTATGTAAGACATTTGGTAATAGTTCGATATAGCGGTTTTCGCTATTATAAGAGATTTTTTTTTTTTTTTTATCTTTGGACAAACCACGAAGGCTAAAAGCCTAAATACTAACGTACCGTGGGTGTCTTAAGCGAGGTAAGAGGGAGTTTGTTGACACGGGACTTAAATACTTGAAGATTTGGGGGAAGGAAAGACCTCCGCGGGCAGCAGGTTCCACAATCTAGAAACTCTAGGGATAAAAGAACGAACAAAGTGAGAAGTTCGGGAGCCTGTCCAGTTGGACCGTATAGGGATGCATATGCGCGGAACCACGAGTTTCTCTGTTGGGAACCGTGAGTGGAGGAACTATACTGGTCAATTCCTCAGAGCAGAAGCCATGGAAGTACCTATAAAAAAGCGATAAATCGCCCACAGCCCGACGATGGGCAAGAGAGGGAAGCCTTTCTGTAAGTGAAGTTCGAAAAATTCTTTTTCAAGGCGTTTCTATAGGCCGATTATGACACAAATCTGTGTGCGCGTTTTTCAAAATCCATTTCTATAATTTATTATTAATAAAAACATATTTACGGGACGGTGGAGTGAACAGGGGTGCTGGATGGGGACAAAACAGTATAAATCCAACGTCAAACACAAGAAAACATTAATACACTGCACTCGGGGCACATGAAAATGTAAATTAATTTTGAAAGGTATTAAATTTTTCGAAAAACTATCCCACACATATGAGATATCTCGTCCGCCATTAATTAAAGAAGGAAAATAGGCGCATTTATTTTGGTCAGCTGATAACATGAAGTTCGTCCTTATGAAAATGACAGTCTTGATAGAAGCAGCGTTGCCATTATGAAGAATTAATACCAAGGCTATTTCGGGGATTATCCACCATTTCCATGAGAAACAATGGTATTTTTTGTAGAAATGCCTCCTTCTTTATCTTTAGGTATTTTTCTTTTTTCTCTACAAATTATAATAGGAAGAAGGAATAACTTAATTTTTCATATGATTTTTCTCCTGTATCTTCCTTTTTAAGCTATTGACACTTTCTCACTTTATTTGGCAACATCGCAAGACATTTACAGTTATTTTGCAAACTCTTCTTTTTATGCAGTGACAGCCATGGCGGGATTGTTGTTCTATTATTTATTTTTAATTTTTTTAAACAATTTTTTGGACATTTTTGTAAACAGAAAGTGCGGTGTGTACTGTGGAATACTGTTTTTGGGCGTTTAATGTAGGATTTCTACTGTTTTGTCCCCACCCAGCACCCCTGTTCACTCCACCGTCCCGTAATATGTTTTTATTAATAATAAATTATGGAAATGGATTCTAGAAAACACGCACACAGATTTGTGTCATAATCGACCTATAGAAACGCCCGGAAAAAGAACACCGGCCGACAAATGAAAATTTTTTGAACGTTGTTTTTGTTTGAGTAAAAAATATCACCAATTTATAGCATTCTAAACACAGAAATACATACATATTTGCCCCATCACATCAGGTTTTTCTACAAAAAGAAAAAAGCATTTTTTTCAAAATTTCTAGATAAAGTCAATAATTATATTAAAAATACATATATTTAAACAGTTACAAAGAGAAAATCAAGTGTAAGCATTGCTATAGAATTATTTAGAGTGACATCTTTTACGTTTAGATACAAAATTACGTCTAGGTGTGATTTTTTGTGAGTATCTTCAGTAATATCACGTTTCAGTGACCAACAGTAATCAGCCATCATATTCACATTCCATCGACCTTGGTACCTTGTCTCCATAGTTTTTATGTCTTGGTGAAATCTTTCTCCTTGCTCTTCACTATAATCACCAAGATTATCAGGAAAAAAATCCAGATGTGAATCTAAGAAGTGGAGTTTAATACTCATATTACACCCCAATTGTTTATACCTATCTAATAGGTTTGCAACCTTATTCTTATAGTCAGGGTGTTTGTTATTCCCTAAAAAATTGTTGACAACATCTTTGAACGCCAGCCAAGCTTCTAATTCAACAGTATTCATTGTTGCATCAAATTTTTCATCAGCCATCAAAGATCTAATTTGTGGCCCATCGAACACTCCTTCTTTTATTTTTGCATCAGATAATCTTGAAAATTTTTCAGATAAATATCGGAAACTCGCATTATTTTTATCCAATGCCTTAACGAACTGTTTCATCATACCGAGTTTAATATGTAGTGGAGGTAGTAAAATTTTTTTGGATCAATTAGATTATTTCGTATAACATTTTTGGTTCCAGGTTTGAGACTTATTCGAGGATTCCATTGTTTTTGCACGTAGTGCTTTTCTCGAGCCCTACTATCCCACTCACACAAAAACAAGGATATTTTGTGTACCCTGACTGCTGACCTAACAACATAGTTATAATTTTTAGATCTCCACAAAGCTGCCAACCGTGTTTTTCATATCCAATTTTATCCAGTAACGTTTCCAAATTTTCATACGTCTCTTTCAAATGAACAGAGTGAGCGACTGGAACAGAAGCGTATTGATTAGTGTTGTGTAAAAGAACACCTTTTAAACTCCGCTTCGAAGAATCTATAAAAAGTCTCCATGCTCCAGGATCATATTGTGCTCCTAACTTTTCAATGAGATCAGGAATATTTGTACAATAAACTAATGATTCTTCTTGACTGAAGAAAGATACAAATTCTTCTTCACGTTTTCTATACCAAGCAAAATATGTATTCGGAGCTAACAGGTGTTTTGCATGAAGTCTAGACCCAAGAAGTTGAGCAGATTCTTTAGAAAGATTCAAATCTCTAACCAAATCATTCAATTCACCTTGAGTAAATTTCTCTGGTTGATTTAAGATTGGTTCAAAAACTTCTGTTGACTCTTGACGCTGTAAATTTACCTCTTCTGATGATGTTGAACTAAGATCAGATATTGAGCTTGGAAGGGGCACTGGGATGCCTGGACCGTGTGGAATCGGACGTGTAACTGAGGGTACATTTGCGTAGGCTATCTTGTTTTTATTTTTAGCATTAAAACCTTTTACATTTGTGCAACAGAAATAACAATCATCAATATGGTTAGTTTGCTCTCTCCATATCATAGGTCTGCCAAAAGGTAGAGATTGTCGTTTGCGATTTGTCCACTGCCTCAATTGTTCAACACAAATAGTACAAACTAACTGCGGAGTCCACAATTTTAGTTGTATTTTGAAACCAAAATAAGCATTATATGAATTTTCCACAAACTCAGAAATTTTTTGTTTTTGCTTTGAAGTCATAAAATTTCCACAAATGTAACAAAATGTATCTGCACTATTATTACACTTTCTAGAAGACATTCTGTTTTTTAGAAGTTTTCAACCACTAATCATTAATAAAATGTACAAAATATCAAGAGTGAGACGTGAACAATTTTTTAAATAAACACAATAATTTCTCTAAAAAGTTTGTAAATAAAGTAACTGTTAAGGCTTATTTTCATGTAACCGGTTTGGACTGGTCGTGTTATTGTAGCAACTGATATATTTTCTCACGAGAGGGCGCACAATTCGAGAAACGAGCGCCAAAATTCCAAAATTTAATTTATTTTTGTCAGAAAATATAAAACGGCCAGTAAATTAAATTTACTAAAAACCTGATGTGATACAAAAAGTAAGGTCTGACTTTCGTGATTAGCTCTACAAAATTAGTGATAAAAATGAATTTGAGATTGGACAAGGAAAATCATGTCGGCCGGTGGAATTTTTCAAAAATCTCTTATAATAGCGAAAACTGCTATATCGAACTATTACCTAAAATTTGTCTCAAATACTTATAGCAAAAGTGACTCTAGTTTAATATAAATTTTATTGGCCATGTTTCAACTAGAGCAGTTTAAAAAACCCACTAAGTATCCGACTTTTATACGCCGAGTTGACATTATTTATGACGCCATGAATTACTAAATCATTCGCAGTCAAGATTGATATATTGAATAACGTCAGCGGGTTTTAAAAGTCTCGTTACTCAAATAGCAGGGCAAATTCTTAATACACAACACATACGGTACGTAAGTAATTTGCTTTGATTCGACTGTACCAGGTGTTAAGTGATAAATTTACACCGCCCCTTAACTTTTTTTTATTGTACAAAATAAATAAAAATATCTGTTTATTTAGTTAATTTTGTGGTTTTCGAATTAGTAATTGGATTTTCATTATCCCTTATGATATAGAGGGTACGACAAAAAGTAGGATGTTTTTTAAGTAAAACACCCTGTTTGTTTGTTTGTTTTACCACCCTTTTGGGGTAATCCCACCCAAAGTCGGTCTATATAAGGTCGCGACATTCGGCCATATTGCTTTGACGTGTTATGACGTCACATCTCCAATTTTTCAGCCATGTTGTTCAGTGCCGGAGATATACAGTTTATTGTATTGGTAGAACAACCGTTTACACAACAGTTTTTAATTATTATTAAGTTGTAAATTCTTTTACTTTAAATAAAAACATTTGGAATTACATCTTTTAACAAATATCTCTTCGAAAACAATGCAAAATGAAATGCGCAAATTCTAGACGCCACTGGATTGATCATCAGCTTTGATGTTACCCAGTCTTGCTAACTTTTCTCCGAGAAGTGCCCTTCCTTGCGTCCCCGACCTCGAACCGCCTAAAAGTTGAGGATATGTCGCAACCTTATAAATATAAACTAACCTTGATCCCACCCAGGTTTTGACTGTCGACCCTCCTAGGTTCATTCATTTCATAACTTGCCAATAGCAGCCAATAAAATACAAAAGTTAAAGCAAAATTGTTTGAATCAAATAACGATTACTTTTTTATGGCCCTCTTTCTACCCAATAACAGTAATTAATGACAAAATATGCAATATCTTAAAAACAACTCAAAGGAAATACAAATTTTATTAGGTTTTTAAAGAGAAATTTTTTAACCAGTTTAAAACCGAAAAAAATGAACAGGTCTTTCCATTTAAAAATTTAAAAATAAATAAATGGAAAACATTTTTTGTAATTTGCATAAAAAGTTGCTGTGGCAGTCTTTTTACAGAATAAAAAACATTCTTAAAAAGGATAAAAATTCGCACGAAAACCAAGAACCCGCTGCTGTAGCGAGTAAAAGACGCATGATAGTGAACTGAGCCAACCAAGATTTGGCCAACCCTGTACAGGATGATGTAAAATACCAGAAAAGGAAGAGATTTCATTAAAAAATTATTATAATTTTACTTCCTTAGATTTTATATTATGCTCGTATTTCGTGTTCTGTAACAAGCTAAATTTATTAAATCAGTAGATTACTACAAATAGTTTTACGCCTAATAAAAAAAATAATCATAGACCGACTCTATTTTTATTATTTCACACTGTTATTTCTTTTGTAATCTGTCTACGTAAGTCTATGCACTATTGTTATTATGGGAGTTTTATAGAATTACTTTTCTAGAACATTTTTGGTTTGTTGCAAAAGAAGACATACAAAAACTAAAATTTTAAGCCTCCCAACATCCCTTTTTCTGATTCAAGAAAATGGAAGACATATGGTAGCAAATCCAGGCTATACGAGTATTGTAGTCAATTGCAATTAGCAGTATGAGACCGGTTGTTATCATGCAAAAGGATGACTAACTTGATTAAACGGTTTCTTCTTTTTTAAACAAAATATTCCGGTTAACTTAAATTACCAAGTTGGAATTATAAGGGCTATCTGTGGTATGTCCTTCGTCCATGAGATCGGTCCATCATATCACCGTTCCTTTGCTTTTTTCGGTTTTAGGAAGTTTAGGAAGCACCGCTCTAGATATACCCTTCATCGTGATGAAACTCACCGAAAAATTCCTAATTCTGTAGTTTTAATCATTAGTTAAGATTAATGAATTGGAGAAAGACAATATAGTAACAAGCTTAAAATATTCCGCTTTATTATTAATTTTTATATACATATAGGGTGGCACACCATATTCGACACAGTCTGTAGCTGGATAACCATGGGGTTTTTAAAAAAATAAATACTGAAACATATACAGGTCGTATAAGACCACAGTATAAAATTATTTTAGTCTATACAGGGTGTCTCAAAAAGTGTGACGTATCAAAGTTATATTTTTTTAAATGGAACACCCTATATTTTATGACGGTTTTAGATTCTACTTTAAAAAATAACTCAAGTTTGTTTATAGTACTAAGTGTCTAATTTTATTCGTTTTTGTGATATTTGATTTTTTGAAAAATGCAGAGGTAAAATTAAATTGATTTTACTTTAACACTTTTAACACTTTAAACTTTAAAATATGTAACAAGATTAGAAAAAGTCTGCCATATCATACGTAGGTCAAATCAAGATCAAATATTGTACAGGGTGATCAAAAAATAATTTCAATTTTTCAGAAAATCAAATAGCCATATCTCTCTTATTTTAAATGGAACACCCTGTATTTTTTACGTCACATGATGACAAATAAAATACTCTTTTAAATGGTGTATAGGTTGCCTATACCTATCTTTTGTGCTTTTTAGTAAAATCTGTTTTTACAAATTTTTAGTCAAAATGTTTATTTAAATTAAAGTTGGCTGTGACATAGCAGCCATTAATATTTTTTTAAGAAAATAACAACGACCATTTATTGATTACTAGTGTTTTAGTCAGTTTAAAAGAAATTTCAATGATTTTAAATAAAAACCCTTCTTCTACAACAACAAGATGATATAATACTGGTAGGATGTGGAAAAAATGGTTTACTTTAGTCTAGAGTTAATCCTGAAAAATATTCCAGGAGAAACCATCTGATAACCTTAATAGTTGCTTTAAAAAAATTGACACAGTGATTATGGATAATGGAAGAAACGAGTTATAGGTCACAGAATGTCGTCATAACTGACCAGAGGCGTTATTAGGATTGTTTAAAAACACAAGTTTTATCATTACCACATTCAGCTGAAATAAGTGTTATTGGAAGTAGCATTATAAGCAACTAATGATTTTTTTCTGTGAATTTTAAAAATAGTGGCGGATAATACAAAATCTTTTAATTTTGTGCTTTTTTCCAACAAATTTACATTTTGCAATAACGGCTTAGTAAATAGGCATAGCTATATCACAGCCTACTTATATTTAAATAGACATTTGGAATAAAAATATGTTAAAACGGAATTTACTTAAAAAGTATAAAAGATAGGTATAGGCAACCTATACACCATTTGAAAGAACATTTCGGTTTGTCATCATGTGGTGTAAAAAAATATAGGGTGTTCCATTTAAAATAAGAGAGATATTGCTATTTGACTTTCTAAAAAATTGAAATTATTTTTTGATCACCCTGTATAATCTATGATCTCTATATGACCTACGTATGATAAGGCAGACTTTTCCTAATCTTGTAACAAATTTTAAAGTTTAAGGAGTTTATATTGTTAAAATAAAATTAATTTAATTGCACCCCTGCATTTTGAAAAAAATCAAATATCACAAAAACGAATAAAATTAGACACTTGATACTATTAACAAACTTAAATTATTTTTTTAAGTAGAATCTAAAACCGTCATAAAATATAGGGTGTTCCATTTAAAAAATATAACTTTGATACGTCACACTTTTTGAGACATCCTGTATAGAGTAAAATAATCTTATACTGTGGCTTTATCCGACCTGTATATGTTTCAGTATTTACTTTTTTAAACCCCATGGTTATCCAGCTACAGACCGTGTCGAATATGGTGGGCCACCCTGTATAAAATTTAATATTTTTAGTTTAAAAATTAAGAGAATTACGCCGAAAAGTGTCGTGTTTCGTTTTTAAAACACAATACACAATGCATCTACACCTTGCATAACGCCCCTATTCGCCAGACCTGGCATCTTTACATTATTATCTGTTTCCTTAATAAAAAAACGCACACAATGACAGATTATCATAATTGTTAAATATTTTTTATACAGAAAAAATAATACGGTGGAACCGAGGTTATTGGCTTTCATGCATCTGACTTTGGTGTGCTAATCTTTAAATACCTATGGCTGAAAATTTATGAATAAAAATTATCAGAATTTACTTTATTTGCTGTATTATGAGTTTAACGGTGGGAAGTATTATATTTTTTCAGAGTTTCTTTATTAGAAGGGGTTTAGACATAAGCAAGACCGGGGATAGCTTTTGTCAGGGACGTGAGGGTGTGAGAATTACGATTTTGGTTGGCAGTTCTGTTCAAAGTTGATAGCATTATCAGCTGATGACAGAATCGTGCATGTCGAAGCTTTGTTTGGAAAAACTGTGGAAATTTGCCATTTTCATTTTGGTTGTATATTTTGCAAGGATTTCCAGTTGTTAATGTTTTTGGTTAGTTTAGAGACTTCACATATTATTGGTTCGGACTCGTTTTATTTTAGAGATTTTGATAGTGTTTAGTCGAATAGTTTTCAGTCATTCGTGTTTTTATATACATATGATACTGATGAGTGTCCGCTAATTAATGGTACATAGAAAAACCACAGATTTCTTATGCGAAAATACCCATTTAGGATTTAAACAAACATACCTATATCCAAAAGTTAATGATAAGGAAGATACGGGATGTTAAAGGGATATAAATATTTTTTATTCATGCATTTCGATAATTTCTGATATGTTTTAAACATTTTAATAAATCTCGGTATCCAGGAGTTTTTAGCTATCAGCTATTTATATCTGCGCAGTTGTAATTGTAGCTAATACGATGTTATTGAAGGTACATACTTTCGGGTGCACTGAACAATTACTAAAACGTGAATACCTTAAAAACGGTTGTCAAGACCGATTCTTACTAAGTATACCTTTTTGTGCAGAAAGCATAGAGAAGCTTACTAGTTTACATACATACAGAGTAGTAACAAAAAATTGGGTAGTTCTAGAGAATTTTAAATAGTGTACCCATCGCCCTCTAGTCTACACACAAAAATTAATATTCGATCTGACAAGCTAATGTTTTAAAATCCCGAGATACCGTTTTATTAAGATATTTAAAGGGGGAACAATTATCAAAATAAATTTACTTTTTCTTTTTACGATATCTTCCTTATTATAAACTTTTGGATATTAGGTATGTTTGGTTAAATCTTAATATTTTGGCATAAGGAATCCGTGGTTTTTCTGTGTACCATTTATTAGCGGACACCTTGTATACAAAGTTTTTAAAATGGTTTTTGACTTACGGAACCATGGAAAATTGTTTTGCTCTGCCAAGTACCACATCGTCCTGTCGTCGCTTTGATAATTTTTAATTTTGTAATATTTAAACCACATTTATGTTTTTGTTTTAGGGTATGCCTATTGAAATAATGCAATAAATTTTGTTTACAACATACAATTTTTTTTTGTTTTCTCCTTAATTCTACGCCACTGATCTGCCTAAAATCAAACATGGCCGAAAATGGCCCGACTTGACGTCACAGCCGCGCTAGCCAATATGGCGAATGTCGTGAGATGCCTTATCTCATCAATCGACTTTGATTTTTTTTTGTTGTTGCAGGAGCTACAAGAGAAATTGGCACGGCACTCACCAGGATATGTTTACGGCATAAGGCAGTGGAAAATAGGATGAAACATTTTACCGGGTAAAATTTTTTATTAGATTTTATAATAGCTTTGTTCGCGGGTTCGATTCTGAACCGGTTCTGGGACTATTCGCATGCGCAGTGAAAAAGCAGCGTTCGCGGTTAGTAAAATCCTGAATTTTTAGTAACAGTTCTGTGTTCGCGGGTTACAATGGAATCAGTTCGTTACCGGTTCGTAACCTGATTAGCAGTCCTGAGATTTTTGTTGGAACTAAAAGTTCAGTCCGGAATTTCATGCGCATTTTCGACATGGTCAGCTGTTTTCTGTTTTTGTGGTACAGAAATAAACCGTTGTATTACAATTTATTTGTTTCTGCCACTTTTTATGCGGGTTAATATACCTGTTGAATATTATTTGTGATTCTGAGCGTATATAAACAAAGGATTTTTAATTTTATTCCGTATGAATGTATGTATGCAATAAAATAAATAAAGATTTAATTAAAAAATATAGACAATATTACAAGATTTTACCATTTCTTGTTGTTTGAATTTTATCTTTAGTTAAATACACATACTTATGTTAAAAACGAGAGGAGGCGGGGAATCCCTCGTCTTCCGCCGAGAGACCTCAGTGGCTTTCGACAGTATAACAATTTACCTTTTTGTTTGAATTTATTTTTTGTTTTGTGTAGTATCCAATTTAACCATGAAAAATCCTAACCATCCTCAGCTGTATAGAAAATCGTTCGCGGTAAATATAAATTCCGAACTAATAAATAACTAGACATGCGCTTTAAAACAATTCTAAACCAGTTCGGTTCTGGTTCAGAATCAGTTCATTACTAGACCCGCGAACAAAGCTAATAACCTGTTAAAAAGTAGGCTTTTTAGACTCTTTTTAATGCTCCTCCCCTTTTAAACAAATTGTGGCTTGGTCCTTGGTTGGGGATATTAAAAGATTGCTCAAGAACTATACAATGTGGTTCATTAAGCGTGCAACAAATGAAAAACTTTATTATTTGCAATTTGTCAGAAAATTGTATTCCTCATAAAAGTTGGTGCATGGTCTCAAACTCTATAAGCAGTACTTAGTTTTATTAAAAGTTCTATGATATACAGGCTAGGTCAAAAGATTAAAAACTGCTTAAGAGTAAAATACCCTTATTTCTAAAAATACAAAGAAATGTTAAATAGAAAAGGTATTTAGAATTAAAAGCTATGCGTAAATACCAAGTCATGGCCTCCCATTCAAGTTTTAATTTAATTATTTATTTATTTTAAGTTATCTATTCTACACTTTCATAAAAATTTGAAACAAAAATTTTACAAGGCAAATAAGGAGTTTTCAAACGCATTTTATTATTAATAGTATATTTGCGTTAATAAAAAGCATATTTGTAGAATTTTAGGGCCCTATTAAATATCCTTGCGACAAACTTGAAGTTAGCGATTAGCAAAAGAAAAAATATAAATTCAGTTCAATTTTACAAATTCGCTTCGAGCTAATTAAATTTCTTTAAACGTCAGTTGATTGGAATTGGAAATTAATTAATTCACAAATTCTTAAGTACTTAGAAAAATACAAAATTTTGCATGACAGGCAGTATGGATTTCGCCCCAAAAAGATGTACAGCAGATCTTCTTTCCTTCGTATCACACTGTTGGAATAAGTCTCTTGAGTTTCTAGGTGAGTCCCAGATCGTTGCTCTTGATATATCCAAAGCTTTTGACCAGGTCTGGCATGCCGCACTTCTTAATAAACTTCCCTCCTATGGTCTTTCAACTGAACTCTGTTCTTGGCTCTCTAGTTATCTATCTAAACCCATCACTAAACCTGACTTGAAAAACAAACGTAGAGCGATGCAGATATCTCTTTCGCAGGATCTTAATTTAATATTGGATTGGGGCGCCAAAAATCTCGTCCATTTTAATGCATCCAAAACACAATCATGTCTCATGTCGCGAAAAGAGTCATCAAATACTCATCCTCTACTTAAGAGCGGCCAAGTTTTACAGAGCAAAGACACCTTCAATCTTGTGGGCGTCACATTTGAAAGTAACCTTAACTGGCATAAACACATTGTATCTATAGCCACGACAGCTTCAAAAAGCTTGGATTTCTCTTTCGAGCCAAAAGTATTTTTCCGCTTCTAATTTATAACTTTATATGTGTCCCAAATCCGACCTCCCTTGGAGTATTGTTCTCATATCTGGGGCATGGCGTCCCCACAACCCTAAGCATTCTATTCAAAGAAATGCTATTCGTCTCATTAATGATCCTTCACTTACAGAAAGGCTCCCTCTCTTGCCCATCGTCGTGCTGTGGGGGATTTATCGCTTTTTTATAGGTACTTCCATGGCTTCTGCTCTGAAGAATTGTCCAGTATAGTTCCTCCACTCACGGTTCCCAACAGAGAAACTCGTGGTTCCGCGCATATGCATTCCTATACGGTCCAACTGGACAGGCCCCAAACCTCTCACTTTGTGCGTTCTTTTATCACTAGAATTTCTAGATTGTGGAACCTGCTGCCCCCGGAGGTCTTTCCTTCTTCCCTGAATCTTCAAGTATTTAAGTCCCGTGTCAACAAACTCCCTCTTACCTCGCTTAAAACACCCATGGTACGTTAGTGTTTAGGCTTTTAGCCTTCGTGGTTTATCCAAAGATAAAAAAGAAAATTGCTTTAAAGAAATATTACAACAGAATAATAAAAGTCTGTATTAAAACAGGGTTAATTCAAAACTTTCAAAAAAAAAAAAAAAAATTGAATAGGAGGCCATGACTTGGTATTTAGGCATAACTTTTGATTCTAAATAACATTTTTATTTAATATTTTGTTTATTTTTAAAAATAAGGGTACTTTACTCCTAAGCAGTTTTTGCTTTTTTTTACCTACTCTGTATATCATTTAACTTTTAACAAAACTAACTACTGCTAATATAGTTTCGGACCATGCACCAAGTTTTATGAAGAATGAAATTTTCTGACAAATTGTGAATAAAAATGTTTTCCATTTGTTGCATTCTTAATTTACCACACTTTATTATGAAAATATTCCTGTTTGTTAACCTAAAAACATAATAAACTTACAAAACTTTTAAAAAAGGATATTTATTTGAAATATTTTTTAATATATCCAGTTAAAGTCTAAAAGCAGAAGTTGCTTTAGACATGTTAGCACTTTAGTTAATTGACATTTGTTTTAGGGTAATCATGGAATGTCTAATTATACCTTTACAAGAAAAACTAGAAGAATGGAAGAAAACTGTATTAAATTTGGATAAGGAACACGCAAGAGGTAACTTTTTCTTTAATAATATAAAGTAATATTAATAAAAAATATCATGAAACCTAATATTACAGGTCTATAAAAATTCTGACACTTCCATCAACAAACATTAAAATAAGACTAATCTTATTTTTACTATACTCATCCTTTTTTTTCACACAATTTTTTTTTTAAAAAGGTAAATTGGCACACAATCTTGAATTCATTTTTTTATAAAACTGTTTTTTTTAATTTAATTTACCACTTTTGTTTATTCAATTGTAAAGCTTAAAAATGCCAGAATTATGTATACACCTATTCGCTTCTTTTAAAAGCACCGTTATCTTGATTTAAATTGGACCTTTTAAGTTAATCTAAAAAGCTTTACAACCAACGAAAAGCAAGTTTTCGGTGTTTTGTTACTTGATGTTCCTCAAATATTTTCTACCGAAGACAGAATATAGTTAAACCTTTTTTTAATTAAACCTGAGACTAATACACACTTTATCATTCCACTTAAGAATTGTGTCAATTATTTTTTCTTTCGTTAAGTCATAAATAGAATCAGACCGTGCAAGTATAAAAAAACCTTTTAAAAAACAATACCATGAACATTTTAATAATCTCAAAATGATTTAAACATCGTAAAATTAACTTTTTCAAATAAAATTCAAATCATTAAAAGAAGAACTAGATATTTGACGCAAGGCGCATGCGGAAACCTCGGAGCCAAAGTGAAATTGATGTCGCTAGCCGCCAGTTCTGACGCTTTCAAATATTTCTGTCAAAAAGTTCAGCAATTTTTACGTTTAAAAATACATCAAAGAAGGCCGCACACAATCAAAGAGATTTAATCGTTCATGGTTTACTTAACACTAAGGCAACGATATCATTATATATAATAAAACTAAGTTGATAAAATGTGCCTGCCGATAAAACTTGAAAAGGAGTCCCGATACGATAAAGGGACTTATATGGTGTAATAATATAATGTAATGTTTATCCCCCATCGAACAAGAACGTTCCCGTTTTACCCTAAAGGGCGTATTTTTAAAGATATAAGGACTCTTCCAACCCTTCAACTTGGAAATTAAGTATAGTGGCGCCATCTGTTGTCGAGTATTTGAACTTCATTCAGAACAACGGTTATTTGGGTCTCATATCAACTCCCGAGCGAAGCCGGGAATCATAGCTAGTATATAATAAAACTAAGTTGATAAAATGTGCGTGCCGATAAAACTTGAAAAGGAGTCCCGATACGATAAAGGGACTTATATAGTGTGATAGCCCTTTATCCCCCTCGAACAAGAAAGTTCCCGTTTTACCCTAAAAGGCGTATTTTTAAAGATGTAATGACTCTTCCAACCCTTCAACTTGGAAATTAAGTGTAGTGGCGCCATTTGTTGTCGAGTATTTGAACTTCATTCAGAACAACGGTTATTTGGGTCTCATATCAACTCCCGAGAGAAGCCGGGAATCATAGCTAGTATTTATTAAAACTAAGTTGATAAAATGTGCGTGCCGATAAAACTTGAAAAGGAGTCCCGATACGATAAAGGGACTTATATAGTGTGATAGCCCTTTATCCCCCTCGAACAAGAAAGTTCCCGTTTTACCCTAAAGGGCGTATTTTTAAAGATATAAGGACTCTTCCAACCCTTCAACTTGGAAATTAAGTGTAGTGGCGCCATCTGTTGTCGAGTATTTGAACTTCATTCAGAACAACGGTTATTTGGGTCTCATATCAACTCCCGAGCGAAGCCTGGAATCATAGCTAGTATATGATAAAACAAGTTGATAAAATGTGCGTGCCGATAAAACTTGAAAAGGAGTCCCGATACGATAAAGGGACTTATATAGTGTGATAGCCCTTTATCCCCCTAAAACAAGAAAGTTCCCGTTTTACCCTAAAGGGCGTATTTTTAAAGATATAAGGGCTTTTCCAACCCTTTAACTTGGAAATTAAGTGTAGTGGCGCCATCTGTTGTCGAGTATTTGAACTTTATTCAGAACAACGGTTATTTGGGTCTCATATCAACTCCCGAGCGAAGCCGGGAATCATGGCTAGTAATTTTATAAATTTTATGATTTGTAATCAACTTCTGTTATGTTATTATTGCAGACTACAAAAGAGCCCGTGCCGAACTGAAAAAACGCTCAACCGACACCCTGCGGCTGCAGAAAAAATGCGCAAAGGTGCCGGCGGTGATGTGCAGAAGCGCTTCGAGTGCGGCCTTCAAGACGTCACCGAAAGAAGACAACTGCTCGAAGAGACTGGAAAAGCACGCCGTTAGGGCTGCGCTTATCGAAGAGAGGGGACGGTTTTGTACTTTTGTCGGTTTGCTGAAGCCCGTTGTGGTAAGTAAATTTGAAAAGAAAAATAGTAATTTATGTATGTATCACATTGAATTTATTCAAAAAATAGTAACTATTATTAAACCCTCTTATTCAAAAAAAAATACTAAGATACTATTGTTTGGAGGCTGTTGTGAAGATAAAAACAATATTTTTAGAGACCGTTTTGTCATTTACTCAGTGGCATAACTAATATGGTTTTATCTTCTAGGATGAAGAAGTAGCCATGTTGTCAGAAATGGGTCATCTCCAAGAAGCAGTCCAGCAACTCGAGAAACATACTGCAGAACCTAATACTCTTCCACCAGCATCAGAACAGGTATATAATTAAATATTCTTATCCATTTTTGGCAAAGGCACGTAAAATATTTGATCTGTTATTTAAGGAGACATCTACATAATATAGGGTCTTTCAATAAGAGTGATAGTATTTCAAATAGAAATTTCTCGGTTTCTAATCCATATACAGGGTTCTACATATATACAGGGTGTCCAGTAACTCAACCGACAAACTTTACGGGGCGATTCTACAACAGAAAATAAAAAAACTTCATATAAACATATGTCCTAAACGTCTTAGTTTTTGAAGTCCGGTGTGTTAAATATTTATTTTATTTATTTTTTTTATCACCCCGTAGTACAAAAAGTAAGACGTTTAGGACATATATTTATATGAAGTTTTTTCTTATTTTTATTCTATAATCGTTTGGTTAAGTTTGTCGGTTAAATTACTGGACACCCTGTATGTATGTAGGTAATTTGATTGAAATTGATATAAACTTTGATGTCTATTGGTGCCTAAACGGTGAGGTTTATCGACTTTAATAAGGAGAACCTTATTTTTAAGTTTTTGATTATCTATAAAATGGCGCCCCCAGCTTTGCGATTTCTGTCAAAATAAAAAGTTATGTAAATAAATTTTAAGTTTTAGGTAAAGTGCTCTCTGGTGGTATTTAAAAAAGTACTTGTGTCTTAAAATTTTAGAATCTACAAAGCTCGATTTGTGTGCCAAATATCAACTGGATTGGTTAAAAATTAAATGCAATATGGCGAAAAAATCAAAATAAAAATTTAACTTTGACGGGTTGTAACTCGAAAACGAATGACATTATGAAAAAGAAATATATGAAGTTCTACCCTTATTTTGTTAAGTAGAATAACCCCCTTAAGTTTCGTGATCGATTTTTGAATCACCCTGTATTTTAAATTTCTAGGTATTACTATATTTAGTTAGTGTGCAGTTTTATGATGCAGCGTCTGATTCCTCGCGATCGGTTGGAAGTAACAAAAAAATATTACCAAAGTCAAAGTGGTAGCTCGGTTGTGGCCACTCAAAGTTTATTCACTCGAAAATTGGGTTGCCATCATCGGTACTCTGCGAAGGTAATCCGCTGCACTGTAGAAAAGTGTGTGGATGAGTTTTGACGTAAAGTTAACTTACAATCAACCATTTCCACAGTGCGGCGTATAACCTGCGCAGAGCACCAATGATGGCAATTCAATTTTCGAGTGAATAAAATTTAGGTAGCCACAACTGAGCTACCACTTTGATAATATTTCTTAAGTACTTCCAACCGATAAAACTGCACACTATGCTTAATATAGTAATACTTAGAAATTAAAAAAATATGGATTGGAAACCGAGAAATCTCTATTTGAAATACTACAGCTCTTATTAAAAGACCCTTGATTTAAATTTTCAAGAACCGCATAAATTTGCACTACAAAAATGCACATTGCATTGAAGGTCCAAGTGTCGTTATATTTATCTTTAAATTATATGTTTTGAACAAAACGTTTTCGATAGTGCTGCTCCCTATTTAATGTATTTAGTATTCTGTAACCAAAACCATTTTATAGGTCATAGCCGATCTAAAATCATCAGACAGTGGCTGGTCGTTCCAAACGCCACCATCATCCCCATCCAGTCTTGGTTCGAGGAAGTCTTCCATGTGTTCCATTAGTTCGCTAAATAGCTCGTCTTCGGGAAGTTCAAAGAGCCATCATTCGCCAAGTCATCCACATTGGCAGCGCAGTTTGTCACAGGTATGAAAATATAGTAATTAAAATATTTTAAACTTAAAACAGCATGATGTGTCAGTTGGTATAGTTGTTTTTATTAAGAGCAGGCTTTTTTATTTTTTTAGAATTGTTTAAGATATTTTTGATGATATTAAAGTTTAAAAAAGTAATAAAATATTTAATGTCAAAGCTGTTTGGTCATAATAGTCAGCAAACGCCACCACCTATATCTTTAACCGAAACGTCAACAAATTGGATTTATTGTATATATTTAATATATAAAGTGTCCACTGCTTAAGGAATCTATACCGGGTGTTGCTCCGTCGAGCGGGACATAGGGAATCCCATGTAAATTTTGATGTGGTCCAATATTGGCTCCCCTAATTATTTTAGAAGAAAATATAATTAGGATTTTTTAAAGAGCACGAAAAGTTGTAACCAGTGTACAAATTTCAGATCTTCTCAGTACGCCAGCTAAAAGATAAATGCTAAAATAAGTTACGAATCTCCTATCTTCTTATGCGTCCTGTATTATTAGAAGTTTATAATAAAATACCAGAAAAATTATTTAACCTTGTACTCTCAAGTTGTCAAAACAATCATCATTTTTAAATAATGAACTACTTAAATCAAGAAAAAATCACTATTATAAAATGGTTTTATTAGGGAAATATTTATCGAAGAGTAGCGGACATGTTTGCAGCCTATTTTCCTAATAGGCCAATACCAAGTAAATCAACAATAGAACGGACGATAAAAAATTGAAACTACAGGCACAGTAATCAATAATTGCAAATGTAAAGAAAATCGACGTGAAAATTAGAGACAAATTGTACCAAACGAGAGGGATTTAGAAGTGATACTTTGTGTAGAGGAGGCCGAAGGAAAAATTATCACGAGAAAACTGGAGGACATTACTGTACAAGACCATACCACCAACCTTGCTCGTGAAAATCAAGAGATTTGGTATGAAATGGATGGCTGCCCAGCACACAGTACCAGAGCTGTACGCGAATACTTGAACAACGCATTTAATAACGACATCATAGGCCCGAACCACGCAATATCTTGGCCAGCCAGGTCTCCGGATCTTTCGCCAAACGATTTTTTCTATGGGGACATTTAGAAACTAATCTTTATACCAATAAAAAATATGAAAATTTAGACCAGCTAAGGAATGCTATTTCCGCTGAATGTGCCAGAATATCGATGTACCAACTAGCCAACGTAAGAAATGAGTTTTATAATAATTTGGGTTATTGTCTGGCAGTTAATGGAGGAATATTTGCGCATTTGATTAAATCCTGATATTTTCGTCATAAACTGATTTCTAAATGTAGACAAATTTGTTTTATTGTCTTGCGTAACTGTGAGTGCATGTGTTGGAATTAGCTGTAAACTAAAATGAAATGCGAGGATTTTTTTGAAATTCCCGTATAAAATTGTTCAGTTTTGGCAATGACATAAATAAATTGTCACTGATAAATCGATATGGTGTTTTTATTATTGATTTCTAGAGTACAGGGTGCATAATGAGATACTACGTTTCAGAAGTATTTAAGCAGTTTACTCTTTACTGGTTGGTTGAAAAGTGCTCAAATTTTCATTTTAAGTGGAACTTATTGTGCTCTTTAATAAATCCTAATAGCATTTTTTCTAAAATAATTAGGTGAGCCAATATTTGACTACTTCAAAATTTATTTGGGATTCCCTATGTCCCGTTCGGCGGAGCAACACCCGGTAGTTTCTCTGTGTACCATTATATGGTGGGCACCTTGTATAACCAATATATCCAAAAAATACTAATATAAGTATTTAAAAAACATTTATCTAAGAAAAAATCTCGGGCACAATTTATCAGTTTATTGTATTTGTTTTTATGTCTTTACATAAAATATCAGAAGGAATTATGTGGATAAAACCATAGTAATTTACTCGGACAGCCAGGCAGCCATCAGGGCGATCAGGTCATGCAAAATCAGCTCTAAGCTGGTGCGGGACTGTGTAGTTGCCCTGGAAGAAGTGGGTGCGTCCAACAAGCTAACCATTGCCTGGGTACCAGGACACGAAGGCAATGAGGAAGCTGATAAATTGGCAAAGGAGGGGCTGGCAGGCCGATGGTAGGTCCCGAGCCCTACTGCGGTATTCCGTCATGCCAAGTAAGATCATCTATTAGATCATGGATTATGAGGGAACCCCAAGACTGGTGGAGAAGAACACCAGGACAGCGTCAAGCAAAAGTATTCATCAAGGCTTACTTGCCGCAATTTACGAAAGACCTTCTGAATTACAACCGAAAGGCAGTAAGAATAATAGTGGGTCAATTAACAGGTCATTGCAGACTGAATAAACACCTGGAAATCATGGGCCTGGTAGAAGGAAACCTATGCAGGTTCTGCCAGGAGGAGGAAGAAATCGCAGAACATGTATGGTGCTTCTGTGAAGCCCTTTGTAGTAAGGGGTTTGCAAAGCTGGGTGAAGGAAAACCTAAAGCGGCAAGATTTACCAAGGAGCCGGTTTTAAGCTTGTGGTGTGTGATTAAAAAGACCGGCTTGGACAGCGTGCTTTAACCTATGGACGGAGGACACACAATAAACCTGAGCAGGTTGCAGTGATAGAGGATATACAATCCACCTCCTAATCTAATCTAATCTACATAATCTTTCTGATTTGATATTCTCTGGTAACTTTAATTATGTAGAAACTAAAAAAGTGTGAAACAATAAATGATCTTAATTTTTTTTTAATTTTTAAATATTTTTGTTATGATCTATGTTTAATTATTGATAATGTTCCTTTTTTATTAAGTTGTAATTTTGTTGTAACTTTAAGCATTATTATTTCTTTTATTTTTATTTATGTTTTGTTTTCTTTTTGTTTATTTTTTGAACAGCCTGTAGGTCGTAGTGGTACTATGCGTGTAATGTCTGTCTCGAGTCAAGATTCAGGGTTCACGTCACAGGACACCCTGTATCCTAGGCCGCCCTCATCTTTTGGTGTGGCGCAAGTAAGTAGTATTTGATAAGCAACTCATCAACACTAATTTTATTCAGTAGGTAGTAATAACAACAACTACCCAGCAAACACTATTTGCCGGCAATGTACATTTTTCATATTGGCATTGATGGTAAAGCATTGGCAATTGGTGGCAATATTATGCCAACATCTTATACGCATTAAAAAGTCAACCCTAAATAAACACTTAATTGCCAATAAATTTTACATGCAGGCGAATTGCCGGCAAGCATACAAAAATGGCGGCATACTAATCCTGATTAAATAAAGCACGCGTTTTTGTTGCAGGCAAATAAATATTGGATTTTTGAAGGCAAACCGTCAACGCATATTCATACTTTTTAAACCATATTATTAACATTGGTATTTAACTAACATTAAAGCAATTTTTTTGATCTGTTTTATTTATAATGGCAGCTAAACAACATTATTTTATGTTTTTTTACATAATTTAAAGGAAATGGCCTTTTCATAACATTTTATTGTTAAAAATCTTGCAAATAAAAATTAGGTCAAACAAAATGTTTATTATGTATTTTGGAGCGAATAAAAATAAAATGATGGTAAAATTAGCTACGTTAATTTCGACCGAAGGTGACCGCTTTGTGAATTTGTTTTCTACGTGGTTTTCTAGCTTTTTAGTTTCTTTTTTAAAGAAAAGAGTTTTTTAATAGACATCATTAAATGTATTCATTACCTAATAAGTGTGTGTTGTGTGATTAATTGGTGATGGCTAGTCGAGAAGGCAAGATATTCAAGTAGACTGTTAGGAGCTGTAAACATTTTGTTTAAAACTTTATTAAAAGTTTTAAAGACGTGTTAATAAAAAATATTATATATATTTAATAGGTTTTTTGACATACCGATAGATGGCGTAATGGACAATAAACTACTACGTTTCTGCAATATCTTCGCTTTTTATTGTCTAAACCGTACCCATTCCATTAGACAAAAATAATTCGAGAGCGGTCTGCGGTAGGTGATCTCACTTAGCTTTGAAAGAAATATCTTCGGCTAGTGTAAAAATCTGCATCTCTAAGTTGGACAGTGTTCCGAGAGATGGTACTTTGCATTGCAAGGAAATTGCATGCAGTAAGGAGTTTTTTCCTATTTTAAATTTTCAAATAAAATATCGCATCATTTTAGCTTTTAAAAAAGTATATGCGACAATTTTCGTCAATAAGACGTCAGCTTGCTGCTTGGGATTATCAGCATTTGCCCACTTTCGTGTCTTTTTGTTATCTTTTGCCAATAACTTATTAATGATGGATGCCATCATCTTAAACGCATTTTTTTGCCAATAACTTATTAATGACGGATGCCATCACTTTATCTGCAACACGTGGCCTAATAACGGCCAATTGCCCACTTTCGCGTCTTTTTGATACCTTTTTGCCAATGCCTTGCCATTAAAGAGTGTTGGCAATGCCAATAAATTAAATGTACAACGCCGGCAAAAAATGTTATATGGGTATCTTACAGAAGATAGAGAAGATTTAAGTGATGTTCATTATTTCCTTCCCTTAGGTTCCAAGAATATATTTTCATCATTCCACACACACCATAGATATCTCACATTTAGATACACAGAGCCTAGTTGCCTTTTGCGGATTTTTACGACCTCGCGCAGTAAATAAACTCGAGGCCCACCGGAAGGTTCTTGGTACATGCGCATTAAAAAGTCATGTCCAGTACCGGACTTAAATCTTTTTAAATCATCAAATAATTTATCATTCCACACACACACTTAGAGCTTAACCTTTTACCTTATATAAAATCTCTTCCCATTTCCTAACTCTTTTCCTTGACCAAACCCACAGACCCCATTCCAGTGGCGCGTGATTTTTGACGCCGTTTTAAAGTGGCACTTCACAGCCGCCAAACTATAAGGGAAAAGATATCGCAACTGAATCGTCTGGTATATGGACAGATCCAAGATGGAAGAAGAAATTATGACAGGAGGGTAGAGACTCGAGTGTAGAATCGCAAAAACGCTAAGAAAATCTCTTTCAAAGCTGAGATCTATGCAATCGTTATTTGTGCAGCCAAATGTGTCAAAAATGGTTTACGCGCAACAAAATATCTACACCCTACAGTCAGTCAGGCAGCCTTAAGGTTGATTCTCACTATACGTCCCATTTTCCTCCTATAACCGTGCCCTTTCGTTTCCATAAAATATTAAATGTAAATCATAAAGCATATGCCCACTGCCCGCCCCGTTTACCTAACAATTCCAAAGCCTTATGTGCAAGATTATTTTTTTAAATGTAAATTAGGTATGGGAGGTAAACGAGATGTATAGTGAGAATCGGCCTTTAAAAGCCTTAGCATCGTGGTCATTTGACTGAAGGATTGCCTGGGAATGCCTATAATTCCTTTACCAACTGGCCGCAAACAACAGAGTAACTGTGGGTTCCAGGACGTGAGGTAGTTGAAGATAATGAAATTGCCGACCAACTAGCCAAAGTGGGTTTTTTTCGCCCTTTCGGGGTCTTCCCACCTAGGTCCGACTATCGCCCCCTAGGTGGTGCACTGCGGCCCGAGAGGCTTATTGTGCCTTGACCCCTATTCATTCCCATTCACACACCATTCATTCCATCACTTGGATGGTTGCTGCTCGGTCCGTATGTCCATCCCCCGAGCAGAACACCGCGTCACCCATCCAAGTTATGGCCGCGCTCCTCAATGCTCAACACCGGAGCACCGACAAGCGCGGCATAGCCAAAGTGGGTGCAAAGGTCCTGTTTTTCGGATCCAAACTTTTTGCAGTAAAACAAAGGTCACCTAATGGAAAAATGAGAGATTCATCTCCAATTCGCCTTAATATACTTAGTGCTGCCAGAACGTGGGTAATACGTACCCCTTACCTAACATCGCGGCCGCAACGCACATAGCATCGCGAAGCATGTTGGTTGGCAAATCGAGGGGAAATTATTCCCTTGCCAAGCGACGCGGATACTTAACACACACAAGTTGTGTGCACTGAGTATATTTAAAAGCTATTAGAGCGTTAAAATAATAAACCCAGGATAGTAACTTTCTTTATCTAATGTCGCCATAAACAGGTAGGAATGTCTGACAATGAACGCTGTAAGTTTTGTGACAAATCGGGAGAAACCGCAGAGCATATAAACTATGCCAATATGCCAAAAAATATCTAGGGAGGAGCATTTTTGACTTCCGAAGTTATAAAAATGTTTGCTCTCCGAAATATTTAAACTTCGCGAAAAGATTGGGAATTTAGGGGATCAACTAATTTAGTTTTCTCACAAAAGATCTTCCTTGGTGGAACTGGGAGAGCGGCTAGTTTAAGCCGAGCTACCCCATTTACTACATCACAATTCAATACAAATACCGCTTCGTTTATATCTTTTTATCATTATTTTTTATAACATGAGTTTAAATAGATATATAGCTGAAGCTTCCATTTATCACCCTCTAACTTGCTTGCTTGAAATGTGCGTTCAGACAACAACACAAATAATAGATTTACCTCAACTGTTTCAACTTATTTACAAGTTTTCGTATGTCCATATTCAAATTTATTTTTTACAGGTTTCCAATATGTCAGAACACAGCAATAACAGCAGTAGTTCTAGCACACCTTGTACACCTTTTCCGGCTGCAGCGATCCCCAATACTACAGCCACATGGCCCAACCTACAAGAGACTATGCAGTTCGAAAGAGCAGCGTCTGCTATTATAAGTGATAGGCCTCATACCATATCATCAGGTAAGTTAAAAGCCTACCTTAGACTAAACCCAAAACAATCTACAATGCAGACCCTCTGCTATTCATTCTGTTTACCACCTGGCCCCCAATTTGGCTGTGACGGTATAAAAGCAAGATAGTGGTCCACTACAACTGACGTCAAACACAGCTATCTGATGGGTGCAGTGGCGGCTCGTGGCAAAATATTATAAGTGTTCTGCAATTAAATTACTCAAATAAATGGAATAATATATTCGCGGCGCATTCACTATTTTATCGAATTTAATCCTAAGTCGATATTCAGTTATCAGGTTTCATATTTATGTAGGCTGGGTTTTAACGAAAATGAGAACGGAAATAAAATTATTAGAAACTTACGTTATTGTTTAAATATGAGATCAATCCGACGATCCTTCTTCGAAGCGAATCGATCAATAACTCTTGTCATTAAAGTCTGTGATTTTTAATATAAAGTCTTTTTCAATGGAAAGCATGGCCAATGCAGTTAAACGATCTTGTGACATGGTATTTCGAAGGAAGGTCTTTATTCGCTTAAGTGTAGAAAAACACGCTTTCAGCCTCTGATGTCGACATAGGAGTAGTTATTAAAATATCTAGCACATTTTTTGTCCCTTTGAAAGTGCTTTCTAAATTATTTTGTATTAAAAATTTTAAAAGTGGTGAACTACCCTCTTCGCCTGCAAAAGTACACATGGAAAGCAAAAAAGGGCATTTTTCCTATTACATCCACAAATCCAGTTATTCCGGGAATAAATATCTCTATTGAAATGACGCGTATAAGGTTTTCCTCTGCTAACAAAGGTTACTTCAACCATGGCACGATGTCCGGTAACAGTCTACCACTAGTTTTTAGTTCAAGTTTCTCTTCATATGAATATTTAAAAAATCGTTTAACGTTCACTAAATTATGCACCACATTCATTGTCTATAAACACTAAACACAACCAAATACAAATAAAAAATATAAACTTGTCGACTTCCACACGCGCGATATAAAAAATGTCTAAATAACCTGTAAAGTGCTACTGCGAATGCCGCACAATAATAACCAAAATTTACGTATTTTAACAACCGAATGTTGCCCAACGACAAGTGCATTCGGCATAGAGGAGATTAAAACAATCGTGCGGCGCACCGAAAAGAGTCGCTCAGTTTAGTCAATGCAATAACGTCGCGAGAGACTGAAAATTATTTAAGATGGTCCACTGCTCAGTAATCTATGATGCGTCGTCACTGGGTGAAGATGCGTGTGCCTACTATACTATAGTTCTCGGCCGGAAACTGGTTATTTTAGTTTTGTTTTAATGGATATTTAATATTTTAATTGTAAAATGATGAATTGAATGTTATGAAAAAATACCAAGCAGCTTAAAAATTCTGGTGGTTCTGCAGCACTGCAACTCTTATGCACCAGCCGCCCCTGGATGGGTGTCAATCAAAGGCAATGTCACAATGGAATCTCTGTTGCCACTTTATAGGAACCCAATGGGCCAGTAATGAAATTAACGTCATAATAATAACACTTTTAAAACCTTTTAGGGGGTTTCACGAATATTCATACAGCCATATATGAAAGCGACGCTTTAACACAGCCTGTCAATGTCAGATGTTTACCACCATGTTTTACATGCAATTTTAAACATTGTGCCGAAAATCGTAAGGGTTACAGTTAGGAAACCCGCCCAATCCGATACCCAAAACATGTCCATGGGTCTTATGGTTTCGTGACTTGGTGTATTTCTTTTATGCTGTAAAACCGCCAAAATGACACCGTAAGTGTTCCTTTTATAATGGAGTTGTTCTGCAGAACCGTTCTGTTACCTCTCCCTGTGCCTCTGATACACCATCATCGCAGGAGATGGACGAACTTTTCTGACACTACTGACATATGCCAAAGCGCAAATAGTAATAATACTTGGTTACATTCGAAAAATACCTGTAATAATTTATTATGTTACATTATTTAACCCGAAAAAATTAATATAAACCAAGGATGACTAAAATATAAACCAAACAAAGAACAACGAATCTGTTAAATGTTATAGATGTCATGTGAGCGGGCAAATCCCACTGTTTGTGGATGTTCCTTTTAAAACTTGTTTAATCGGTCCGAAGAACGGTTCTACAAGTTAAAAGAAATACACCAAATGTAACACTTACAATTTTTGGCACAATGTCAAAAAATTGCATGTAAAACATTGTGGTAAACTTATCCGACAAAAAAAATGACACGTTTGTCCGTTCCGACACCCGAAAAATTTGACATGGACAGGCTGGGTTAACCGGCCGCTTCCATATACCGGGTGTTGCTCGGAGCGGGACATAGGGAATCCCATCTAAATTTGAACTGGTCCAATATTGGCTCCCCCAATTATTTTAGAAGAAAATATTATAAGGATTTTTAAAGAGCACGAAAAGTTGTAATCAGTGTACAATTTGCAGCTCTTCTCAGTACGCCAGCTAAAAGATAAATGCTAAAATAAGTTACGAATCTCCTATCTTCTTACGCGCCCTGTATAATTAGAAGTTTACAATAAAATACCAGAAAATATATTTAACCTTGTACTCTCAAGTTGTCAAAACAATGTCACATCATTTTTAAATAATGAAATACTTAAATCAAGAAAAATCACTATTATAAAATGGTTTTATTAGGGAAATATTTATCGAAGAGTAGCGGACATGTTTGCAGCCCATTTTCCTAATAGGCCAATACCACGTAAATCAACAATAGAACGGACGATAAAAAAAATTGAAACTACAGGCACAGTAATCAATAATTGCAAATGTAAAGAAAATCGACGTGAAAATCAGAGACAAATTGTACAAAACGAGAGGGATTTAGAAGTGATACTTTGTGTAGAGGAGGCCGAAGGAAACATTATCACGAGAAAACTGGAGGACATTACTGGACAAGACCACACCACCAACCTTGCTCGTGAAAATCAAGAGATTTGGTATTAAATGGATGGCTGCCCAGCACACAGTACCAGAGCTGTGCGCGAATACTTGAACAACGCATTTAATAACGACATCATAGGCCCGAACCACGCAATATCTTGGCCAGCCAGGTCTCCGGATCTTTCGCCAAACGATTTTTTTCTATGGGGACATTTAGAAACTAAGCTTTATACCAATAAAAAATATGAAAATTTAGACCAGCTAAGGAATGCTATTTCCGCTGAATGTGCCAGAATATCGATGTACCAACTAGCCAACGTAAGAAATGAGTTTTATAATCATTTGGGTTATTGTCTGGCAGTTAATGGAGGAATATTTGAGCATTTGATTAAATCCTGATATTTTCGTCATAAACTGATTTCTAAATGTAGACAAATTTGTTTTATTGTCTTGCGTAACTGTGAGTGCATGTGTTGGAATTAGCTGTAAACTAAAATGAAATGCGAGGATTCTTTTGAAATTCCCGTATAAAATTGTTCAGTTTTGGCAATGACATTATAAATAAATTGTCACTGATAAATCGATATGGTGTTTTTATTATTGATTTCTATAGTACAGGGTGCATAATAAGATACTACGTTTCCGAAGTATAAATCCTTCTGAGCAGTTTACTCTTTACTGGTTGGTTGAAAAATGCTCAAATTTTCATTTTAAGTGGAACCTATTGTGCTCTTCAATAAATCCTAATAGCATTTTTTTTCTAAAATAATTAGGTGAGCCAATATTTGACTACTTCAAAATTTACATGGGATTCCCTATGTCGCGCTCGGCGGTGCAACACCCGGTATGGCGGTATGGATATTCGTGGTAGACTCGTCAAAAAGAAACCCCTAAAATGGTTTTAAACGTGTTATTATCTTGAAGCCATTACAGGCCCAGGGACTATAAATTATTTATTTGAAGTAATTTTTTTTGTGTAGGTAACACTTTGTATCTTTTGTCAGTTTTGTATTGTCTTGTGAATGTTTAAAAGCCTAATTTGACGCTTTTTTATCATTGTAGCCTATGAAAAGGGTCACTCAAGACCCCCACTGACTGTGTACACATTCCAAGCTCCCGAGCAAAGTTTGTCGCAACCCGCAAGTCCGGTCACTTCCATAACACCGACTACCGAAACCAAAGCTATTACTGTTCCACCCAAGAGTCCGTCTTTGTCTATGAAAAGTTTATCTAAACCTCCACTTCCAACAGTAAGTATATTTTTACACAACAGTGTTGTGGTTTTTTAAGGATATAATTATTTAAATTCTATACTCTCTTACTCATCGTACAAAACAATATGTTTGAAGCTTAACACTGTTTGTTCTAGCGTTGTTCTTCGCTCGAACGTCCCTCTGCTCCCCTGGCGGAGTTCCAGCTAAAACTATAGCGGGTATGCAGGGAGTGAGGGTTTTACCGCCAGGAGCTACAGAGCAACCGGCGGCAGCGGCCTTAAGGAAGACGCCGCCCAGCGCTTTGCCCGTCCATTTGGGCGGTCTTAAGGGAGCGGTTGTGCAACCACAGGTAAGTCTGCAAAAACCTAAAATCTATAATAATATTATGAAGAGGTACCGTTTGTAAATGTGATTGTTTGTTTGTTTTGTAAGGGTTAATCTTCGGAAATACTGAACCGATCATGCAAATTATTTCACAGTCTGAAAGCTGCACTATTCAGGAGTGCTATAGGCTATACTTTTGTAATGATTAAACAAAAAATCCTTAGAAAAATTTAATAACGCACAACAAAGTGGGCACGGGTCGGCTAGAAATAAATAAATTTATACTGACCAAACTTTAAAAATACCATTGTTTAAAAAAATACAAATTAGATTGGAGGCACTGTACAAATAATTAATAGGCTTTTTAAATGGAACATTTTTATTTTTTCTACAGCCAACATATGTGAACATGCACGAACTGGCAAGTATGGCTGCCGATAAGGCCCAGCAGGCGCAAAATCAGCAAAACCAAACTTTTCCTCCACCACCCGCAGAATTTATTAGTCCCCCGAGAAAAGGTAAGATAAATAAGATATGAAGCAATTCATTTTAAAAATTTTGCCCTTTATCACTTTGTCCTTTATGTAGAAAGGGGAATTAAATTTGACACACTAGACTATATCTGTCTAGGTAGGTTCTTAAAGAAATCCAAAGCGTCTCTCAAGAAAAAATACTCCTTGTTTATGCCTTCTTTGTAGGAAGTTATTTATAAAACTTGTTTATAACGCAATTCTTTTTAAAAGCAACTCTTAAATAGTTGGAGAGATAAAAGTAGAAAACGAAATGTATTTCGATGTTTCTCACATTTTGTAGTTAACAAAATTTCAGACCTTTTTGATGTGGAGCATAATATCTCAATTTTTGTTATACATTTTTTTGGCAATGATTCCAGTAAAAATATACCTTCTACAGCCAACTAAAACAAATAATGTTGATCCGTGATTTAAAAATATTGGTTTAGTTATTTATATTATTACTAACCAAATATTAGATAAAATATACAGAGTGATTCAAAAATCGATCACGAAACTTAAGGGGGTGATTCTACTTGACAAAATAAGAGTAGAGCTTCACATACATTTTTTCAAAATGTCATTCGTTTTCGAGTTACAAGCCGTCAAAGTTCAATTTTTTATTTTGGTTTTTTCGCCATATTGCATTTATTTGGCACACAAATCGAGCTTTGCAGATTCTAAAATTTGAAGACAAAAGTACTTTTTTAAATACCGCCAAAAGGCACTTACCTAAAACTTAAAAATTTATTTACATCATAACTTTTTTATTTTGACTGATATCGCAAAGCTGGGGGCGCTGCATTTTATAAAAATCAAAATACATTAAAAATAAGGTACTCTTATATTAAAGTTGATAAACCTAGATCATCAACTTTTCATCAATTTCAATCAAATTACCCATATACATGCAGGGTGTCCTAGTAACTTAACCGACAAACTTTACGGAGGCGATTCTACAACAGAAAATAAGAAAAAACTTCATATAAACATATGTCCTAAACATCTTAGTTTTTGAACTATGGTGTAGTAAATATTTAAAAAAAACTTTTTTTTAATGACAATAATAAGATTTTAAAAACGCAAAATTAATTTAGGTTAGAAAGAAAAACAACCATTGTAAGGTTTTTATTATTATTATTATTATTATTATTTTTTATTTATTATTATTTTTTTTTATTATTTATTAATTTTTTTTTTTTTTTTTGATAGAAGGCATGTTAACATAAGTTTTTTGTTTCCAATTTTAGCCTGAAGGTACAGAAAAAGAAAGTAGCACCAGTGAAAGTTCCTTAGAATCTTCCAGTGGTTACGGCAGTCAAACTACCTTTAACACGGAAGATCATAACCAACATATCGATGGTAAGTTGACTCTAATCGGGTAATTTTGTCAAACTTAGACAGTTTTAACAGCATGTTTGTTCAGAATTAACAGTTTTTTGCACCATGTGTTTATAGAGAACCAATTGTTAAAAAAAATGCTCTGATTAATCTAAGAACTAATAGTCCCTGGGCCAGAAATTGACTTTATGATAATAACACTTTTAAAACCTTTTTTGGGGGTTTATTGTGACCAGTCTACCAAGAATATTCATACCGCCGTGTATAGAAGCAGCG